>JARVGV010000527.1:9159526-9173035 GCA_031762435.1 Hypsolebias longignatus
AAAAACGAAGTCCAGATGACATGATTCAACCTTTTTTGTTGTTATATACCTGGATGACTGAGAAAACAAACTTTGTAACATACAAACAACTTTTGAAAAATCATTTAACATAAAAAGATTTTTAAAAATCTCCATAAAATGTCCATTATCTATCATTTCAGATGCAATCAAAAGGTGGAGAATGAAAAATAAGGTAAAATTATTAAAGTACTGTAGTTTGTTGGTTTTAAATGCAAAGAGAAAAAATATATATTTGTGATTTTAATTAATAAACAGGGGCAATATTATAAGACAGCTATGAAGATTGGTTGTATCATTACAAAATCAAATTGTGAAAAAAAAAGAACCAAATTGTTTTTATCTACATAGAAATGCAGTCCCCCCTCACCCCCCACAATTTCATTATGTTGTTTCCAAAATATCCGTGTAAACATGGCACTTTTTTTTTTTTTTTTACCTGAAATGTATTTATCTACAAGGAAACATAAAAGCAATGCAAACACTGTAATAACTATGCCACACCACTGGGTGGCGCTGTAACGCAGCCATGAAAATACACCAAAGCAGAAGCAAGGCATGGTGCATTCGCATAAAGCCTGCTTGCTGTGTGAGAATTGTACACACAAGAAGAATGGGACACCCGAGCTGTAGTTTAGATTAGAGGTGGGATGGTTCTCAAAAGGTTTAAAGGTCAACATGAAAACAAAAGGGTGGCACTTCAAGTTGTTTTTTTACTTCACCACTATGGAACTTGTTTTCAAAAAATAAAATTTTGGGGCCAGATACAAGGCTGTAACAATAAATAAAAAAACCTGTTGCCTATTTACAAAATACTGTTCCTGTGTGGCTGGCCCCCAAATTGATTTAAACTTTGTAGTAGACTCTAAAAACCATCCCATCCATCCATTTTCTTCCACTTATCGCAGGAGTAGAAGCTTAAGAAGGGTAGCCCAGACTTCCCTCTCCCCAGCCACTTAGACCAGCTCCTCCAGGGAAATCCCAAGACGTTCCCAGGCCAGCTGAGAAACAAAGTCCCTCCAGTGTGTCCTGGGTCTTCCTCTGGGTCTCCTCCTGGTGGGATGTGTCCGGAACACCTCACCAGGGAGGCATCCAGGAGGCGTCCTAACCAGATGCTCAAGCCACCTCAACTGGCTCTTCTTGACGTGGAGAAGTAGTGGCTCTACTCTGGGTCTCTCCTGGATGATCGAGCTTCTCACCCCATCTCTAAGTGAGAGTCCAGACAAGCTGTGGAGAAAACATTCTGGCTGCTTGTATCCATAATCTTGTTCTTTCTATCACAACCAAAAGCTCATGGCCATAGATGAGGGTAAGAACATAGATCAACTGGTAAATCGAGAGCTTTGCCTTTTGACTCAGTTCTCTCTTCTTCTATCTTCTTCGGATTCAGGAAGAGCAGTGTGGATTTTGTCCTGGTCGTGAAACACTGGACCGGCTCTACACCCTCAGCAGGGACCTGGAGGGTGCATGGGAGTTTGCCCAACCAGTCTACAAGTGCTTTGTGGCTCTGGAGAAGGCGTTTGACCACGTCCCTCGGGGAACCCTGTGTGGGGGTACCAGGCCCGGGCGTGGGCTGTTAGGTGTGAGACCTCCAAAGCCAGTGCACATAACTGCACGTCTAACAGAACTAAATCAAAACAATAATCTCTCACGTTAGCTTTTTAAAATATTTTTTTAATCAGTCATTTTAAATAAATATCAGCCTTTAAAGGATAATCACGTTAAAAAGCTGTGCATATTTTTTCCCTTTTAAACCATTTAGCATTATGTACAAAAAACAAAGCACAGTAAGGAGCCTGAGGGTAAGGGGTGTGGACATCTGTCATGTGGAACTGTGTTCCACATGACACCTGATTATCACTGATTCTGCTCACCGTGGAAGCAGCACCAGTTGCCGTACGAAATCTTTTGACGTCCTGTCCAGTACCGGCAGATTCAAGCGACAGACCTCTTTTTACTGCTGCCCCGCTCGATCCTTCGCTGACCACGACTTCAGACTCGGACTCAGGCTACCAAACCAAACACACGAGCACAGGTAAAGAAAAAAACATGAGTTTGTTCAAGTTTAATATTAAAAGAGCTTCCCATTGGATAAAAATCAAGCACCTTCCATCTACACTAAATGAAAACATTCAAAGTTAAAATGAAAAACTCATTTGTTGACACTGAATTTGTCAACAGGACAAACAAGTACACGCTTGTATAGCTGACATTGATTTGACCCAATAGAGAAAAACTTTTAAAATCACCTGCTGGTCTTTAATTCTCTGCAACTCCCACTTAATAACCACCTCAGCCAAATCCACAGCCAGTTTCCTTTGCTCTATGGTCACACTGGGCGTGAAGCCCAGACGCTGCATCGCGCTGATCATGTGCTGCACCAGGTGGTGGCGGACGGGGTAGTACACCTAAAACACAGAAAGATTGGAGTCAAGGGAGTGGTAACATAATTCATATTTGAAGCACAAGACGTGACTTCAGTTCACTGTCTTTTATTTAACCCCCCTGCTGTTCTTGTGTCAAAATGACCCACAAGGCTCGGTGCTAAAACAGGACATGTGGGTCATTTTGAACCAAGGCCAGCTGGGGGATTTTAGTGATGAACAGATGGTTACTGGTGCCAATGGGTATTGTTACCAGTGGCATATGTTTAAATTAGGAGATAAAAGATAAGTCAAATAAGAAATATGTGTTCAGTTTGAATGCAAAACATCTTTGTGGTTTTTAATGTTTTTTATACATATTTTTTAGTAATTATTTTACAACTTTAATGTTCAATCTATGCTTTAGTCACATGCAGAATCCATGCATGCAAGATAGTAGGAAAACTGTGAAACATCAGCAAATACATTCTGCAATAAATGGAAGAAACCTTGCTCTTATCCATCCATTCATCCATCCATCCATCCATCCATTAGCTTTACCCACATTCCTTTTTGGGTCATGGGGGTCACTGGTGCCCATATACAGCAGTCACTGTGCGAGAGGTGGGGGACACCCTGGACATGTCTCCAGTCCATCACAGGGACACATAGGGCAGGCTGTGGCTGAGTGGTTAGAGCAGTCATCCTCCAACGCAAGAGTTGGAGGTTCTAATCCACTGGCAGTCACATGCTGAAGTGTCCCTGGGAGAGACACTGAACCCCTCATTGCCTCTGATGTGTGCCCCATCAGTGTATGAATGTGACAAAGCTCTGATTAGTCTCTTTAGAATTGTTCAATTAGCTTTGTATAGGTCTAGTAGAGCACTGTATAAATGGGTAAATGAAGATGCAAATTGTAGTGTAAAGCGCTTTGAGTATCTGGAAAAGATAGAAAGGGTCTATAGAAGTACAGTCCATTTATATTGAGACAAATGAGACAAACCGCCATTCACTCTCTCACTCACATCTAGGGACAATTTAGAGTTACTAATCAGTGCATGCACAGGCATGTTTTTGGTCTGTGGGAGGAAACTGGGGTACCTGGAGAAAACCCATGCATGCAGAGAGAACATGCTAACTCCACCCAGAAAGGTCTTGGGCCAGGATTTGAACTTGCGACCTTCTCCCTGAGAGGCAACATCTCTACCAACTGAGCCACTGTGCCGCCCTCGACTCTTCAAGGTCAAGGTGTCTTTATTGTCATTCACATCACATGTGGTACATGAGGTGATCACCACTTATTACTCAAGGTAATTTAATGCTTAAATAAAAAAATGTGACCAGCAGCATTATGGGTTGAAACATGTTAGTTTGACATCTTTATCCCCTCAGTTTAACATTTAAGTTTGTTGCTATTTTAGTAAAATTGTCCATAAAGATCGACTTCAAAGTAAGAAATGTTTTTCCTTTTTCACTTCTTCTTCTTCCTCTTCTTTCAGCTGCTCCCTTCTTCAGGGGTCACCACAGCGAACTAAGTCGCACGAAGACGTGGCGATTATTTTTATGCCGGATGCCCTTCCTGACGACACCACAGATCATGAGCTACCACAGCCCTCTGTGTGGAGCAGAGAGCTGCTATCTAGGGCCCCCAGGGGAGCAGATGGTGGGAGTTAAGGGCCTTGCTCAAGGGCCCAGAGTGGGCAAATGAGGGTGGAGGCAGGTGTGGGAGTTTCACCTATCCCACCCACATTTTTGATGTTGTTGGTACCAGGAGTTGAACCAGTGATCTTCCGAACACAGGCCCTCCTTCTCTAACCTCTGCGCCAACACTCCCCTTTTCATGATTTTGCTAAATACAGTAGCATTCCAGTTACTGCTCTTAAAATGAGCGGTGTGCCGAAGTCCCGTTGCTGAAGGATTTGAAGAGTGAATGTTTTGTAGTTTCGAGATGAGTGTTTTTCTTGACTGGAATTAACCAGAGAATGCAAGTAAACTTTAATGTTTTTGGTGAAATATATTCAAGTGGGTGCGAGTTAAACTATGTAAGAGAGGTTTGTTCTTTCTTGTTTGAGGTAGCAGAGTGACAGATCCTGGTGAGCCAAAGGAGAAATGTAATCCTCCGTCAGGTGTAACAGTGGAGCCAGGGGTTGGCCAAAGGTGGCCATGACCATCATACATTCATCTTGAGCCACCCCAGTCATTTGAGGAAACTATACTTTCTAGTTTGTATACTGCTTAAAAGTCTAATTTCTTCAAATGATTGGGGTGATCGGTTTACATATAAAGGTACATTTCAATGATGATGACTTTTTGTTTTTCATAAGCCACAGAATGAAAAACAAAAAGTCAGTATCTCAGAATATTTCACAGCCAGCTGTTGGTATCTTTGTCAGTGTGGGCAGGAGCCAAGTCCTGCTGGAAAATTATATCAGCATCTCCATAAAGCTTGTCAGCAGAAGAAAGAATGGAGTCTCTAAAATGTCCTGGCAGATGCCGTGTGGACTGTGGACTTCATAAAACTCAGTGGACCAACACCAGCAGAGGACATGGACCCAAACCATCACTGACTATGGAAACTTCACTCTGGACTTCAAGCAACATGGATTCTGGGCCTCTCTCCTCTTCATCCAAAATCTGAGACTTTGATTTCCAAAAGACGTGAACATTTACTCTCATCTGAAATATGACGTTGGAGAGACTGTCCAGTTCTTTGGCTCCTCAGCAGGTAAGACACTTCTAACGTCTCTGGTTCAGGAGCGGCTCGACTTGAGGGATGAGACATTTGTAGCACATACCCAGGAGTTAATTAGGAGTGTGACACCATGAGTTTATTGAACATCTTCACAATGTTCTAATTTACTGAGACACTGAATTTAGTTTTTTCATTAATTTTAAGCCATAATCATGAAAATTATAAGAAATAAAGGCTTAAAATATTTCACTCTTCTCTGTGTAATGATGGTGCTATATAAGTTTCACTTTCTGAAATGAATGACAATTTAATTTTTTTTCACGATACACCAACTTTTTAGATGCACCAGTGTATGATGGTGGGGGCCATATTGGAATTTGACTTGACAACCCAAATTTTGATAGTGACCTTGCTTACACCTAAGATGCAGCCACACAACAAAATGGAAGTCAGCATGTTGCTTATTTTTGAAGTCATCTAACTCAGTACCGCTTGTTAACTTATAGAAACAGCCGAAGTGACTGAAAGTAGGTCAACAATGGAGAGCATCGATAGAAGTCCAACAGTTTTGATGTATTGTTGTGTATTATGCTTGTTGAGTTAAGTCTGCAGGTAAAAACACAGGTTTGGTTGAAACATTAAACTTAACCGATCTAGAAGAAATGACACAAAAAGCACGTTTGAATACTGAGCTCTCTTTTTACTTCTCTTCAATTCACTGTTGAGTCCCAGAATTTATTATTGGCAGCTTCACCTGATCCTGGTTATTTTTTCCACATTTAACAGATTTATTCTTGTATTTATGTATGGCTTCTCAATTATACGCTTCAAATTCAATTCAATTAAAAATACTTTATTAATCCCAAAGGGAAATTATTTGTTGTTGTAACGCGTTATCCTCATTTCATTAAGAGAAGTTATAGATACTGATGGCTGTAGACAGGAAGGATCTCTTGTGAAGGTCCATCCCACAGTGGATCCTAAGAAACTGGCTGCATATCCCACCTGATCCATCCATCCAGACTCGGCTGGCCTCTCGGTTCCCCCGGGCTGTAGGACCACTCGAATGCCGGGCAGAACTCCTCCCAGAGCGATGGCCACTCCTCCCAGTAGTCTGCCAAGCTCCTCGTCACTGCGGACATCCAACTGTAGGTGCAGAGGGATGATCCTCTCCTTCCTCTGTCATGATCTATGTTTCTTGCTAGTTCCAGGATCTCAGTGGTCAGGCACAAGAGCACAGCCGGCAGGTAGACAAGAATACGTCCACAGAACATCCTTTTCAACTCATTTGAGATTTGGGGATGTAGTTGAGATATTATTTGAGCTTTTGAGATGTTAATCAGCTGCTGTTGGTTGTAAAAAAAAAAAAACTGCCTTGTTGCCATGGTTATGCATCATAACAAATGTCCAAAACTAAAAAAGTTTCAGTAAAAATCCTTCCAGTTGCACAGCATCCGATACCAGAGAAAACAATCGTCCAAAAAGTGTGATTTACATCCAGAAAAAGAGAAATTAAAGTTTCCAAAAGCAAATTCTCAGAATGAAAGTAACAGAGCTGCTCCAACATGCAGCCACCTTGAGTGGTGCAACTCTAGAACTTTGTCTATTTCTGTCAAATTTGTTTAACTATTGTAGTTTTGCCTTACACGTCACATCACCTTATAAGTTGCATCAGTCCAAATATTAGTGTTTTTAGTGAACGTTTTTCTTGGTTCATATCTTAGATCTTATTACTGTTTTTCCTTTTACATTTTAATACTTTTGTTGGATGTAACTGGGACCCTGTTTACACAATTTAGTTCCACCACATGTACCACATGTGGTGTGTGTGACAAAGAAACTTGAAACCTTGAATATGTCTAATAAAATGGAAAAAATACAAATACGTTGCTTCGCTGTATATGTCGCGTCTAATATGTGTCACCACTGATGCGTCGCGTTTGTTACGCGTCACCACTGAAAACCTGGAAACGTGGGCCGGTGTTGTGCCAAAAATCGAATGGCTGCCGCGTGAGGACTTTAACAAGAATTTAATTAGATTAACACTTAAATACAATTATTTGTTTGCTTGTATTTATAGTAAAGATAAGTCTTGGTCTAACTTTTGCTTAATAAATGCAATTTGACTGTCAAATCAGCTGCATTCAAAAAACCCTCTTTGCAAAAACACGCAGAGGGAAAACTCGCTGTGCAATTCATCATAATTTAACAAGATAAGCGCCTAAAACAATTGTTTGTTTGCTCGACATTATAGTAAAGGTGTGTCTCAGTTGAACTTTTACTACATAAATGCATTTCAATGGCTAAATTAGCTGCATTTCGCCAGCGCAGCACAGCAAAATGAGGCTGATTTGACGGTTGCTCCAGGAGAGCTGAATGAAAGCACCAATAATCGGTTTATGAATATGGGAAAAAAAACATAAAAGCTTGCTTAGGTGTATAAGTCACAGGGCATGCAAATTATGCAAAAAACTGCAACTTATAGGCCAAAATATCTGGGAAAACCACTAAACTCATCTAAACTGCACTATTTGGTATATTATTCTTGATAACCTTTTTATTTTTGTTTTCATAGTTTGCACTGAGTAGCTTTGAGCCCAGAATGCATCAAAAAAGTCAAGTCTGGCAAAATTTTAAAGAGCAATTGAATTTACCTGCAAAATAAGTTTATTTAGTTTAATTATGTCAGAATCCTGCATCATATTTTGGGTGATTAACACATGGTGCATCAAAATGGGTGCTCCTTCACTTTAAGACTTAAAAGTCACAATGAGCAAGGTACAACTATTCCATCTTATTACTCTCAAGGACATGATGACTCACACTTAGCTCGGAGCCTTCGTACGCCCAAGTGTCACACTCAAAAGTTACTTATTTAAATAAAATTAAAAAAAAACTGAACTGGGACTCTCAAACACACATGCAGACAAAGGAGCCAGAGATGTGATGCTTATCAGAGCGCCGTCGTCAGTGTCAAAGAATATTAAAGCTTCTCACTCTGAGGGTAATTATAGTCGATAGAGCAGGACTTCACAGCTCCTTAATGACAGAGTGGCTAAGCCCTGTCCATCACGTGTGCACACAGACAAACACACACAATCTCTCTATTACTTTATGAAGCGCACACATACACAAAGTCTCATCTGTCTGTCATTATCTCCTCCTCAGTGTAATTATGCTGATGTGATTACATTAGATTAGTCATCTGGCCCAGTGAGAGCCGCCTGTCAGAGAGACAGAGAGGGGAGCCGAGGGAAATGTCAGCCTTACGCTAAAAGACTGTCGCTGTCTGACTCGGAAGGCAGCGAGCGTCAGATGAAGAACCGAGTGAGTGAAAGTGTCTTTCAGGTTTAGGGAGGAGGGCAAACATGAAGACAGACCATCTTCTGGTAACTTCAGTCATTCTTTGACTCCAATAATCACATTTGCAAAGGGCGTATGTGAAAGTGTAAGGCAGAAGCAGAAGCCCGTCCACACGGGCTGATTTAAAAATAATCTACATGTTGATTTGGAGAACAGAGCCCAATATTTGGACAACAGTTGTTACAATCCACCACAGGTCTGGGTGATATCTCAATATTTTAAAAATATTGGTAGAATTTCATACGTGATATAACTAGGCAAAAGGGCCTTCTCCTACTTTGCCCATTTCCTGGAATTTCTTTAAAAAATATCTGAAGTTCTCGACATTGACCTCTCTAAGTGGCTTCAAGCATCTGCTAAGTTCATGGCAAAAACCAATGCAGACATGTTCCTGTTTTTAGTTTTCTACATCGCTTTACAATCTAGCTGTTTTATTTTGTTAATATCATTTTCTTTCATTTGTTCTTCTCAATTTGTATGCTTTCCTTCATGATTGTCTACTATTGTCAGTCTCTGCTAAAACCAGGTCTCCTCTTGTAAATGAGTGCCTGAAGCTCAATGGGACTAAACTGTATAAATAAAGGTTGAATGAATAAGATTGGACTATATCGTCTATATCAATATCAAAGGAGGCTGAAGTCTGTCGGAGCTGCAGCTTATGCTGACTAGTGGAGTATGAAGCATGAGTGAAGCTTCAGCTCCAACAGACTCCAGCCTGCTTCCCTGAGACAAACCACAGGTTAAAACTCGTGCTGTGCTTTATGAGAGGAACAGTGAGAGCACGACATTAATAAATCAGCAGCTTATCATATCTCTAAAGACATGGTCCCAGTCTCAACTGTGGAACAAGATGGCTAAAGACAATGGGGTTTACGAACATCATGAAGGCGGCACAGCTGAAGAGGATTATTACTTAATATATGTAAATATATGTGAAATATGGAAATAGTTTATTATTTAGACATTTTGTAGAGTTACAGCTGTTTGTTAATAAATGTGCCTGTGTGACAATTGGGACAAAGCTTTGGCTCAGAAATATAATGTTGTTGTTACTTTATGGGGGAAAAAATATTGAGATGTAAATCGTACATCGCCATTCATCTTAAAATATTGAGATATTAATTTTGGCCCATATTGCCCAGCCCTAATCCACCGAGACATAAAGAAATCTCATGTAATTCAAACCACTCATATAATCAGTGAAAATAGCTCCTTAGTTGTTCTCCACCATGTTTTTCTCTGCAGTGAGCTGGCAACGGCAACAAACGCACAAATATGCACACTCGGGTAGCAATTACCTTCCCAATATTTATGGTGGCAGCTTAGTCTAAAGTACCATGCTTATAGATGCAAACATTCAATTAGTTGTCTTAAAAATACAAAAATGAACTGTTTGAACTGAAATCAGCAGCATAAAGAATTAAGACAAATCTGTCACAAAAGAAGAAGTTATGTCTGATTGGGATCTGATACATTCAGCAGGCATGTTCTGACAGTCTACAGACAGTTTGATTTCTGCGTCTGCTTACCCTGAAGTGTTGCACGATAAGATGCAGAATGTGAACAAGCTGTGGCACGGTGTGTCCTTCCTCCACAATGATTTTGCGAGTCCAGTGAGTCAACATCTGGTGGCCGTCCTCCATGCGAGCAGGCACAGCGGGGGTGAGGATGGCCATGGCCTGGCGAACAATGGCCCGGGCTTCCATTGTGTGGGCCTTCAACAGGCTGTGGAAGACCTGAACAGAGCAGCCAGAGACTAATTCAGTAAGGTTTCAAGTTTTATCACTATGAACTCTGACCCCATATTGTCAGTTCTAATATTTAGGAGTGAAACTTGACTTGCTCTGACTTTTTGTCTAAATCCTTCTGCAATTCTTTTTTTTTTTTCTATAAAATACAAATGTGATTTCAACTAACAGAAGAAAAGTAACTCCAGGGACACTTGGTTGAAATTATTCTATATAAAAAAGACTTTGAGCTATGAACATTATGCGTCTGTGTGGCATTTTATGAATGAGTTTCCCTGTTTAATTATTGTGTTCTTTCTTTCCAGAGCTGATTGGTTCACAAGACCTGAAAAAATAAAAGCTCTGCCCGTTCACTCCTGGCTCTGTTCGGCGTATTGTTTTCATGTTATTAGTGCTTAGCGTATTTTTAGTTAACGTTTTTTTTAGTTCACATCTTAGATCTTCTTACTGTTTTTCTTTTACATTTTATTGTTGTATGTAACTGGGACCCTGCGATCAGAATTTTGTTCCATCACATGTACCACATGTGGTGCACATGACAAATAAAGAAACTCTGACTTTGACTCAGTTTCCATTATTACTGATGCCAGCCTTGTACCATGTCATTTTTGTTAACTTTCTTTTCTGTGAATTATTAGTTGGGTCTGGGAGTTACTTGCAGTCCTGTTTCCAGTTTGGGGGATTGTAGGTTTAAGGGAGAGACCTGAATCCAGTAGTCAGATACATGTTAGGATTTTATTTTGTATGGTTCTTTGTGTAGGCTTCAGTTTGTTTTGCTCATACTGTTTTTGCTTTCTTTATCTTGTTCTTGAGTTGTGTTACTTGTGTTATTATTTATTTGATCAGTTGTAGTCATCAGTTTACTTTATTAGTTTGCCTCGATTTATTTCTAGTTTCTCTGTTCATCCAACATTATGTATGCCCACATGTCATATCCAGGTTCTTCAGTTCCTGTGCCAGACTCTGCTTTTTGTTTTCTATGTTGCTGCCACGTCAGCTGTTTGTTTTCTGCAGAAATGCAGTCTAGCTTGTCTTTAGTTAGAACTCCTTGTGTCATAATCCTGAATCCAAAGCCTCCTGTATCGTGACACTGCAGGGCAGGTTCGAGGCTTTCTCCTTCTTTTCATTGTTTTAGATTATCAACTTTAATTGAGCTTTGTTTTATTTTCATTAAACTTTATTTAAAATGTTACAATTGTCTAGACTCCATGTGTCTTGTGAGCCAAATTCTGAGACATGTTCCATAAAAGATAAGAAGTTAAAGACCCATAAAAATCAAAAATGAACAAAGTGCCTCAGCTGTCAAAATCTAAACAGAACTCTCACATAAAAAACAATGATTTTGGATTTCCCACTCCATCTTACAACAACTGTATGGTTTACAGAAACTCCTGTTTTATTCCTCCTCACCTGCAGGACAATCTTCTTGTGAATGGCAAACTTGGCAATGATGTGAGCAAGAAGCAAGTGTCCGCTGTATTTACAGGCCGGGTCTACGCAGGCTTTGGGCAACAGGCACGGCCAAGCGAACGTCATGAGGCGACGCAGCTTGCTGTTGCGTGATTTGTTGTTGTCGTGAATGTGGTGGGGCGCGTGCTCCACGAGCAGGGTGGAAAACTGAAGAAGGCAAATCCGCAGAGAGTCTAACAGGTCAGCCTGCTTCTCTGGGTCCAGAACCTTAAGGCGGGATGGAAAAGACGCAGAGTTAAGAAACGATACACTGTGATCGCAGTGCACTCGTATTAAACTGATTAATAAATACAAATGGAGTTTTCTGCGTTGGTAAGATGTTAAAGGTGTACAACACATGAAATGTTTGGTTTAACCAAACTAAAAACACCTGTACCCTAAAATACTGATATTGTAATTCTTATTAGCTAAAAACAAATGTGAATAATTTAAAACAATTATATGCACAAGAAAGAAAAATACATTTCATAAAATGTACTCTCTGAATTATTAAAGTTCCCCAAGCAGTCTGCTTCTACACACAGCAAAAAACTTCTATTTCTCCAGTAAAATACCAATCACCAAGAGAAGCACCTGCAGAGGAGACACAGGAGCGAGGACAGCTTATATAGAGAGGGAAGGAGGTTAGGAAGGAAATGAGTTTTAAACAGACCGTGGAGGAGCCATTAGCAGCCATTAGGACTGCTGTTAGTCAGTGATGAGACCTGCCACAGCACAAACAAACATGCTGACCTTTAGTACAGTCACACACTGACATTTACAAGAATTATTGTCTGGCCTGATTAATGAAATGTGATGTAAACAGAAATTGATCGCTTGACGTTAATAAGGAAGAGCAAAGACATGAAATGCACTGAAAGGAAGAGGGAACAAATAAATTGGAAGCCGTTATGTGATCAAATACAAGGTGAGGGCCATGAGAGAAGATTCTGAGTGAATGGGATGGAGCTAAAGACATCAGACTTTAGAGAGACAGTGGATTAAGGAGACATTGGAAAAAAAAAATTGGCAGGTAATAAAATCACAAATGGATGGGAAGAACGCCACTAGGCAACAAAAATAAAGTACGAACTGAATGGACATGTGGCATAGAAGCAAATAAAAGGAAAATTAAAACTCTATAAACGTGAATATGTACAGGTATACCTTGGTGATGAAGACGCTGGTAATGCTCTCAGGATTGTCTCCTTCAGGGTTGGGTGGTCCAAGCAGCTGTTCACCTTCCCCCTTCTCAAAGCTGTACAGAAAGGCAGGGTTCAAGATGTGCTGCAGCACCTAGGAGAGAGGAAATAGTTCAAATGTTTTTGTTAATAAGACATTCCAAAACATTTTGCCATTTATTTTTCCATTCAATATCTTTTAACTGTATTTGCCAATATAACAAATATTGCTTCCCTCAACTGCTCACCTTCAAGAAAGAAAAAAAAAATCCAACACTTAATTAAACGGGCATGCTTCTTATAAAAGCAACAAAGTAAAACGAACATTTTCAGCACTCTGGCAAATAAGCAAAATCCACAGCTATAAAATCTATTCCAATCCAGACTTTATTTTTGGGCTGATAAAAGCAGACAGAGCACACTGGCAGGCTTTAGGGACGGTAATGTTTCTTCTGCAACAGGACAACAGATCCATGTGCAACTTAAAAACAGACAACCTAATTACAATACAGCTAAGAAATGCATTTATTAAACAGGTTGATTTCTACTAATCAATGCCCCAATTCAATCCATCACTGGGGGAGAGAACTCCACTCAATGAAGTAGGGGTGCGAATCTCTTAGTGTCTGGAGAATCGATTCGATTCCGATTTTTGGTGTCACTCTTCGATTCCAAATCGATTTTTCGATTCAGAA
>JARVGV010000527.1:9285190-9300075 GCA_031762435.1 Hypsolebias longignatus
GGATGGATGGATGGATGGATGGATGGATGGATGGATGGATGGATGGATGGATGGATGGATGGATGGATGGAACTTATAATATTTCTTGAATTGCTGTCAGATTGTGTTTGTTCTTCCCAACTGAACTGATGTGCAACATGAAGCTTCTGCTGATGGCGGTAAATGAGTCCCTGGAGCTCAGATATTAAGATTATATGAAGATTATGTGAGGAAGGAGAAGATGATCTGCGGAGATGATGTTCAGACGAAACTGTAGTTGCTTTGTATTTGTCTCAAACGCATTGCAAGTCATCTGGAGTCATTGGACGATAGAAATGTGTACTTTTTATTTATTTATTGTGTTTGTTTTTAGTGTTTCTGCAGCTTCTGTGACACTTTCCTTGCTTTTGACATGTTTTGAGATCAGCTCGCTCAGTTTTAATTTTTATTTTATTTTATTTTTACTTATTGGTGACTGTCTAGTAAGAAGCAGCACCTATTATTATCCACCTGACAAAGGTTTCTTAACTTTATATCTTACTCTTCTGTCAACTGTAATGTGGCCCGAACCACAACGTGTACCCTCACAAATGTTATATCAAAACGATCGGCTCGGCACTGTGGTGTGCGCTATTTCTTTTATTGGTATTTTGAGTTACCATGGCAACATAATTTTCTAACAAAGATGACATTTTTCCCATACAAAACGCCTGAAGGAACTTGGCAGCTTCTAATTGCTATAACTCATTCATTCTTTGAGATATTGAGATGAAATTTTCTCTGGTCATAGCTGAGAGTGAGTTTTCATATCTCTAATGCAAATAAAAAATTCAAGATGGCCACCTGAGCTACAAAAGTAAGAATACTACAAATCAGCTAATTTTAAAGATATTGAGCTAAAATTTTTGTGTGGTGATGGCTGAGAATGTTTCTAATCACATACTGAATCCAAATAAAAAATCCAAGATGGCCACCAAAGCTACATTCAAACAGCTTTAACTGAGCTACAAAGTATTTTCACACAAAGCTGAAATTTGATATGGTTATAGTTGAGAACATCCCCCATCATACGCTCAATCCAAATAAAAAAATTCAAGATGGCCTCCTTAGCTAAAAGGGAATTATGATAACTCAGACATTTTTAGATATTCAGTTGAAATTTGGTATAGTGGTAGCTGAGAGTGAACCTAAACACGTAGTCAAGTCAAGGCTCTTTATTGTCATTTGCATCACATGCGGTACATGTGGTGGAATGAAATTGTATACACAAGGTCCCAGTTACGTCCAGCAAAAGTATAAATTGCAAAGAAAAACAGTAATCTAAGATATGATTTTTTTTTTATTATTTTTTTTTTAAGTAGGGTTTGTGTTTTCCTGGTCTCTGGCTCTATCTTGTGTTGTGTTTATGTCTTGCGTTCTCGGTTTCTGTTCTGCTCCCTTGTGTCTCATTACCTCTTTCCCGCACCTGTGAGCCTTACAGGTGTTGTGTGTTAATCCTCGTTAGTCTCTTTATTTAAGCCTGTGTGTTTGTCCTGGCATTGTCTCATGTCTTCTGATGACCTGTTCTGCACCTTGTGCTTATCCCTGGATACTATCTTTAAGTTTTGCTGCCCTGTCAGCATTTTTTGTTAGTTGATAAATTATTTATTTATTAATTATTGAGTTCTCGGTTGCCTGCCTGAACCACTGGGTGTACCAGCCCCGTTATGACAGAAATACACTAAAACTAAGAATACACTAAGCACTAGTACAAAAACAATATGACAAACAACAACGACAACAACAACTGCAATAGTATAATCAAATCAAAAATTTATCTTGGCAGCAGTGTGACCTGGTCAAAGTTTCTCCAGGAACTTTCTAATTTATTTTTGCCCACTATGAAAACTTAAAGGAGCAGCAGTTTCTTATGGGTTAATAATTTTATTACGTCTCAGACTAAAGTTGTGAATACAAGACAGTGCAACACACTGGGGACTAGGTCTCAGTGTGTATTTGTTTTTCAGATTATTGATTAAAAATCAGACACACTTGGTGTGCAGAGGTCTTAATTTTCTTCCTTTTCTTTCCTGATCATTGATCTTGTCAATGATATTGAATGAATATGACTTGAAAATAGATTCATTCTGAAAGGAAGTGAAAGGTAAGACGATTATGAGATGAGGAGGCTCCAACGTTTTTGACTTTTTTTTTTTTTTAA
The DNA here is from genome assembly GCA_031762435.1 of Hypsolebias longignatus. Lineage (NCBI taxonomy): Eukaryota > Metazoa > Chordata > Actinopteri > Cyprinodontiformes > Rivulidae > Hypsolebias > Hypsolebias longignatus. The sequence continues at coordinate 9,287,370 of JARVGV010000527.1, forward strand.
CTTTTTTTTTTTTTTTTTACATATAAATGTCGTTTTTGTGACACAGCTGACTTAATAGGTTTCTACGTACTGGTGTCCTGATGCAGATTTACTCATGCATTTAGCCACCACTCCCTGTGCTGCAGTCTTGTGAAAAAAATAAAAAAATAAAGACAGAAGAAAGATGGCTGTACAAATAGAAATAATCCTAGAGTTAGATCAACCAGAGAAACAAAAACATGCAATGGGGTTCGGGGGAGGGGGGTTGGCCTGGAGAAGGTCACAAAACCAGATAACAGATTGGTGCCACAGAGATGGCGTTTGAGGCAGGAATGAAACATGCATTTTGTGAAAGGAGCGTGCTCACTCATGGACTCCAGCATGAAAGTGACTCCAGCATCGTGCTGCATTTGTAACGCTATGCATGCTGCATCTGACTGAGTGCTCTGGTGGGCAGAAGGATCTGCCTTCCTGAAGCTGCTTTTGTCAACTTTCACTCCCTAAAATCTGACTTAAAGAGGTAAAGAAGCAAAGCATGTGCAGACTTCGTTTTCTGTTTTCACTGGAAACAAATCTACAACCGAATGCTGTTAAAAATGTAGGGAAGTGATAATTTTAAATAGCTGCAGTAAATTAAAGGCCTATAAACTTTCTTTAGGCAGGGGTTCTCAAACTTTTTTGGATTCAGGGACCCCCTCAGAACCCTCATGTTTATTAAATAATTTTCTTCAGTTTGTCTCTTTAATGTAATGGAAATATTGTGTGTAATATAAATACTTAAGACTTGATCTTCAATATTATCAAAACAAGTTTTATACTTTTAAACATGGGATGGTTTTTTTATTTTTTTATTTTTTTTTTTTCATTTAAGACATACTTCATGCATCATGAAGGACCCCACTCACCCAGCATGCACACTTTTGCCCCACTTGCCTCAGGAAGGAGGTTAAGGAGCATTAAGTATAAAACCACTAGACCAGGGGTCTGCAACCTGCGGCTCTGGAGCCACATGTGGCTCTTTGGTCCCTCTGCAGTGGCTCTTTCCAGCTTTGACAAAACTGACATCAAACTGAATTTTATTGCTTGTTATCTAAAAGAGCTAGTTTTAGCGGTTTTCCTGTAATTTATTTTGCAAATACTGTATATACATAAACATTACAAGGAGTAAAACATACTCACTTTTACTTTATGCTTTATTTCTTCAAAGTAGGATACATAATTCTTCTACAGTAAAAAAAAAAAAAAAAGAAAGAAAAATCACATAAGAATGCATAATTTATTGTTTTAGTTTTTAGAAACTGGGCAAAAACTAAATATTTTTTCCTTCTTTACAAGAATCTCGTCTTTTATTTTGTCAGAGTGAAAAAACATCAATAAATGTTAAAAATCATTAGATATTTCTAGTTTTTTTAAATCACGCCTACTGTCCAGAAAAGTGCTCAACAAACTTACAGTGGTCTGTGGGTCACCAGTTGAGAATCCCAGTTGCAGCAAGTATTGTGGCTCCGGACACGTTTAATTTATTGAACAAAGGGGCAGAAATGGCTCTTTTGATCGTAAAGGTTGCAGACCCCTGCGCTAAACGAACACACAATAGTATGCTAAAAGATCTAAGATATACGCTAAACACTAATGGTGCAAAGCAATACACCAAACAACAGCAGCACGATTCTCTGTTCTGTTTGGCTATAGTTCAGACTCTTAATGCGAGCAGAGTCGGGCTCAGAGCCGACCCCAAAACTAACATGTACTGGGATTTATTCAAAGCATGCAGCAAAAATACAGAAACAAGGTGCCAAAAGTGAAAAAGAAATAAATCTACAGTAGCATGGTCCTATTGGCAGAGTGGTTCTGATGACAATGAGGTTATCTTTGCAACATGGTCCAGTTAGCAGCATGATACTGTTAGTGGTGTGGTTCGGTTAGCATCGTTGGCAGGTCCCGTCAGCAGCTTGATGATAATAACGACTGGAGCAGCTACCTCCCAGATTGCCCTCCAGAACCAGGTCCAGCAGATGGAGAACATCCAAGGTTCCCCTGCAGAACCTAGGGTCAATATATACCATGTGCATTTAAACTTTTATTACAACCTGAAAAATACTTATTTGTACAAATTCATCCTACTTGCACCGTTCTATTCTACCATGATGTTGTTTATAATTTTTCTATTGAACCTTGTAAATACTTCATTTTCACGTTTTGGTACTTTATTTTGTACCCTTATCACATGCTTTAGTATTTCTTTTTTTTGTTTGTTTGTTTTTGTTTGTTTGTGTGTTTTTAGTTAGTCAGATTGGTTCTTCTCATCCTGAACATTTCATTGTGTTGTTGACCTTGTGTTAACATGACAAATAAACGACATTACATAACAAAAAAATAAAAATAGAGTTGCATTTGTAACCTGTTGATTTGATGCCTGCATTTGTTGAAAACATACTGGACATTCAGTCCATTTGTCTAACCAGTTATATAAAAGAAAAAAAACATAATTCCAGAGCTCCACAGCCTGCCCCCAAACCTCACTAATTACTGCTTAATTTATATAAAAACTAGCTCCTGCAACAAAAATATAAAAAAAGTTCAATACAGAAACAACATTCCCATTTTCTACATCCTGCAGAACACTTCTTGCTTTATAGTTGAGAAAACGTATTTTGTAAACTAGAATATGCTGGACTGTGTCATTTAGACAAACACAAATTAGTCTGCAAATTATTGTCAGTATGAGCTACTAATGAAACTGCAAGTGATCCGTTTCACTTATGGTGTTGCTGTTTTGTCTCTAACTCTCAGCATGAAATGTGCTCGCATTACTTCCCAAAACATGAAGCAAAACCTTCAACATCATTACAGAATGATTCAAATCAACCCAAATGCCATGTCATAAAATAGAAACTGGACAAAATCTCATTATTGGTGTTAAGTTCTGTATAGTGAAAGTGAATCAATCATGCAGCCATTTGTAAAAAGCAACGATAGAACCCTTAAGCAGGTGCAGAAATGATTGTCTAGTTCTCTTATCTCTGCTTCTGATTGAGTGCTTCTGTCTTTTCTCTGAGTCGACCCATTGAGTGAATAGGTTGTTGTTGTGTTTTTCTACATTTTCCACATCCTGTGAGTCATCTCCAATAATTATATATGTGATAAAATGTAGAGCTGGCCCTGTTGCCTCTCGGTGATCAAAACTGGGCTTAATTACGTTTCATCATGGTGCTTTCAGGATTCTGCTGCGTCACTCCTCAATGCACAAACGTATAAAACTGGGTTCAAGCCAGCTCATATCGAAGCAATGCTATTTTGAGCTTCCTTTTTTTAAAAACATGCCAACATTATTATGTCCTTTTGCGTTCGCATCCCAGCTTGAGCCTGGTTCCCGAACACAAGAAGCAAAATGCCAAATGCTCCCATGCTTTCCAGATTTTACGGTTTATTTTTCCAAAATAAACCAAGATAGATGAACTTGATTTCTTTTTTAAAAAAGCTAATTTTTATCCGTGTTTTTGCTGCTGTAAGGGAAATCTATCTCACTGCAAAGTAGAGCAGCAAGTTTTGTGTTTTTATCTGTGTGGTATAAAACACACCTTTCATACTGTGCTGTTACAGAATGTCGATCAAGTTTGTTTAGCCACACCCGACAGCAAACAATAGCAGTGTTTCTCAGCTGTCTGCGTCTTCTCTTTGCTGAGATGTGAGCATGTCAGGAGTCGCAGGTGTCGGCTTCAAAACTAAACATTTAGTGTGCATCAAATTCCAGCTTAAAACCAGGAAGTCAAACACTACAAATGAAAAGGGAGTTGTGTGTCTTTGACTTTTTGTTGTGTGATCAAAGTGCGTGTAAACATTGTGACACTTCCTTTTCTGTCACCTAACACCTTCCCAAACAAGAATTATTTCCATCCGTCCATCCATCATCTTTACCCACTGCCTCCTTTTTGGGTCTCAGGGGTCACCGTGTGAGGTGCGGGGGACACCCTGGACAGATCCAAGTCCATCACAAGGACACATTGAGACAAATGATATAAACAACCATTCGCTCTCTCACTCGCACCTAGAGGCAATTTAGTTATCAAGCAGCCTAACATTTTAGACTGTGAGAGGAAACCGGAGTCCCTGGAGAAAACCCAGTCCTCCCCTAGAAAATTTTGAATGAAGTAGATGTGATGTCCTGCATTTTGGTGTATTTTAACCGGTTGCTGAACATCTACATTTACCTACATTTGTAAACACGCTGCTACTGTCTAGATCAGGGGTCTGCAACCTGCAGCTCTGGAGTCACATGTGGATCTTTGGTCCCTCTGCAGCAGCTCTTTCAAGATGTGACCAAAACTGATATAAAATTGAATTTTATTGGTTGTTATAACAACTAAAAGGGCTAGTTTTAGCAGTTTTCGTGTAATTTATATAGCAAATATGAGAATACTAGAAACGATACAAGGAGAAAAACATACCCACTTTCACTTTATGCTTTATTTCTTCAAAGTAGGATACATAATTTTTTTAACAATAAAAGAAAACTACATAGGCCAACATAGTTTTTTTTTAATTTTTTTTTTATTTTATTTTATTTTTTTAGAAATTTCGCAAATACTATCTTTTTTTTTTTCTTCCTTTTTTACAGGAACCTCAGCTTTTATTTTGTTTTAAAATGTAAAAAAATCTATAAACGTTAAAAATCATTAGATATTTTTAGTTCTGTCAAATAAACCTACTGTCCAGAAAAGCACCCTCCAACAAACTTAAAGCGGTCCGCAGGCCACCAGTTGAGAATCTCAGTTGTAGCAAGTATTGTGGTGCCGCACATTTTTAATTAGTGAACAAAGGGGCAGAAATGGCAGTTTTGATATAAAGGTTGAAGACCCCTGGTCTAGATCCTACCCCCCACCCCCCTTTAACTTGACAGTTCCGAGCCTGACTCTGTCCCTGCTTGTTGTTGTCCTGACTCCACATGTGAAACCTCCTGGCGCCTCCTCCATCTGTTCATACAAGCTGCCTGTGGACTCCTGCCCACATACGACTGCCTGGCTAGCTCTGCACTCACCCCCACCACTCTTTTAGGGGTTGAAATTCTTTTAAAGGTAGATGCGGAAATGTTACTTGAAGAGGCAGCTCAAATAATCGTGTCAAGAATGTTGTGTTTAAAATGAGTGTTTATGTAATTATTTTCAGTTTACATATCCAATATAATTTTATTCATTCAAGTAATTTTTAGAATGTCTGAGAGTTACCGGATCCAAGCAAACAGTTACCGGAGCACACCCTGTCAAAATAAGAGAATTCCCGGATCTTGCTCTGGCAGGATCCGGATCAAATTGAGCCCTGTCTACAGCTGATCTTTATTTACCATACCATACCATACCATACCATACCATACCATACCATACCATACCATACCATACCATACCATACCATACCATACCACTTTATTTATAAAGCACTGTAAACAGGGACAGTGCACACCAAAGTGCTGTACAGGGACAGACAGACCAAGCACACAGCAACAGATTACATGGGAAACTGAATATAGAAACAAACAAAACACACACACAAAAAAAAAAAGTGGATAACAACAACAGCATCATGACCAACACAGTGTGAAACACACAGGCTCAGCACAGATCACACAGTGTTGTAAGCCAGGGAAAAATAGTGTTTTTAAGCAAGATTTAAAAACTGTGAGGGAGTGGGCCTGTCTGATGAGCAGAGGTAACTTGTTCCACAGTCTTGGGCCTGCGACAGAGAAGGTCCTGTCACCTCTGTGCTTGAAACGGGTTCCTCGAACTGTGAGGAGCAACTGGTCCGCTGACCTGAAGAACGTGGTGGGACATACGGCTGGAGCAGATCAGTGAGATAGGAGGGGGCAGAGCTGTTTAGTGATTTATAGACATACAAAAGCATTTTGAATTGGATTTGAAGGTGAACCGGAGGCCAAAACATGTCTAATGTGCTCTCTTTTGCCTGTGCTGATTAAAAATCGGGCTGCTGCATTCTGGACCAGTTGAAGTCCAGCAATGGAGGTCTGACTGATAACAAACAGGAGCGAGTTGCAATAATCAAAGTCAGACTGTTTGAAGTCAGTTGGATTCAAGATGGCCACCACAGCTAGTCAACCTGAGAAAACACACAACCGCTGAAAACTCGTTCAATTTTACAGATATTGAGATACAGTTTGGTTTGGTAGTAGCTGAGACTTATTCCCATCACATACTTTAGTCTCTAACAGATCACACAAAATCTTTGTTCATAACTTTGGCATGAGGTGTGGTGTGTGTTGCTCATCCCTTCAAGGAATGCTAGTATTAAGTAATATAGTTATGCTTGACCTTTGCACGTGTTTTCTGTGAGGGAGTTTTTAAAGGTACAATTCTTTGTTTTCATGACTCCAATCATTAAAAAAAGTACAATTTTTTTTAGAAGGCCCAGAAGGATCTCAGATAAGAGGTCTACTGAAGTCTCGTATATCTTTAAGGGGTTTCAAACATTTGATATGTTAATGGAAATATTAAGGCAGACAGGGAAACACTTTGAGTTTTAAGAGTTCAAGTGACTAAACCTTCCAGTCCACTTTTTATGCTAGGAGGCTTAATTTAGCCACACAATTCAACAGACCAGGTGTAAGACTGTAGTTTCCTGCTGCAGGCAGGTGTAAAGTTTTTTTTTATCCTCTGAAGTGATAGGTTTTGCTTTCTTTTTCTGCATGGCTGGAAAGGTGCAAAAAGAATGCATCACAAAGCTTGGCAGGTAGGCTATCTGCTGAAACCACACAGGCATTTACTTGGGCACTGCTCCTTTTGTCACACGGTTGCTTCAGATGAGAGTATACTGGCAACAAGGAAATGCTTTTAGTCAGCTGCATGAAAGAAAACTACTGTAGGTACATTTCACCCCATGGCCAGACATTTCCACAAACTGCCTCCCTGAGACCTGGATTCAAGGATTCTTGGTGTCAGAGAAATCATTTTCTGTTGCCAAAATGCAACAAAGTTCCCATTTCACTTAAAAATGGTGTTATGTAAACTGGGTCTGTCTTAATCATGTCTGTATTTTAGTTCTAGTTTCAGTTTATACTTTTTTCTTTTTCTTTTTTTAAAAACTTCAGTCTGTCACAATTTGGTTTTATTAGTCGCCTAAGTTATCTCACATTTCTCGCTCTTTCTGCGTACAAAAATTAACTGAGGACGATTTCAGATGTTTGCAACAATTTTGATTTTAAGATATGAGATATCATTTTTGAGATGTTCCAAATTTCTCTGACTCTGACAAAAATTGAGAACCCTCGTGTGTTTTTTTTCACCGTTTGTCTCTCAACAGTTGTAGACTTGAGTTGGTTTGCTGACCATAAAGCTCTGCCTGTGCTCCTCTCACTTTGATCAGTTCACACAGATTTTTTATTTTATTTTTATAAAAAATAAACTAAGAAAAAGACTCCATGGGGTTTGTTTTTCCTCTGTACTGAAAGTTTGAAAACCTTGCTAGGGAGTGAATACCTTGAACTCTACCCCTTTCATTTTTTTACTTTACCATGTTTTTCAAGCCTAAGTTGAAATTGTTTTAAAGACCAAAGCACACAGTCATCCAAAAACTATGTCAGGCTGACATCATTTTTGTTCTTCGTCAAAAAATAGCGAGAGTTTCCCCGCTGGTGGCTTTTCTAAGTGATTTTGACTTTGAAGAGGTGCAGCTTCTAAACACATTGATGCAGTGATTACAAACTCGTGGTAAAATATCAGGCATTTAGCTCTCATCTTCTGACAGGACTACTTTAATTTCTGTAACAAAAAAAAAGGTTAAAGTGTGTCATCTGGACCAGTTTATTTAAGTGAAAAACGTTTTGTCCCACATCCAGAGGACTTCCTCAGTCTACGGCCTGCCAACCGGATCTGTCCCATAGATAGCCTTCACTGCTGCTTCAAGCCAACATCCTCCTGTAGAAATCTCAAAAGTAGACTTTTAACATGTGCAAAACACACCCGTCCAAAATAACCAATCATCATTTACAACAATCAAATGTTTTAGGCCAGATGGCCAACTTGCTACTCACAGAAACAGCCTGAGGACACCAAGGTCAAAGTGGTTCAGAAAAAGGGTTGTAAGCTCAATCATCCAGACTGATAACAAAAAAATGTTAAATGGTGTCATCTGGACCAGTTTTGGATGATTGAGCTACAACCCTTTTTTAAATTCTATACACAGTCATCTCTATCTGCATGAGCTGTTTATCTTTACTGACAGAGCTGGGAAATAACAGAATTTTATTCACAAATGACTCAAACATAAGAGGGAAATAATTGATGGTCTTATAACTAATTTAAAGGTTAGTGGTTCCACAATTTTTCCCACTGTTCTCCTCACCAGTCTAATGCATACTGTAAAAAGTATCTGCATATCGTCCTGTTGTCAGGTTTTTCCTGTTTGTTGAGCTCATATGTAATATTGAGTAAATAGTACGTGTTTACTGTAAGTTTTTATACGGTTGCTTGTCTGTCTGGTAAATGGTCAAAGTTGTTGGTTTTCCTTGATCAAATCTAGACCCGGTATTCCCAAACATTTTAGATTATTTTATTTATTTATTAACCTTATTCAACCAGGCAAATCCCATGGAGATCACAGATCTCTTTTTTTGCAGGAGTGGCCTGGCCTGAAGGCAGCCTAACATGCAGGTTTTCAGGCTGTGGGAGGAAACCAGAGTACCAGAGAAAACCCACCCAGAAAGACCCCTGGTCCAAACCAGGGAGCTTCTTGTTGTGAGATATCAATGTTATTGACTTGTGACCCCATATTATTGGTTGGCAGGTTGAGCTAAACAAACATTGCTAAAAGAGTTGATAAATAAAGCTGTTACGATACCACAAACTGATTAAATCAATTCACATTACAGGGCAAATGTGCTAATAGGATTTACTTTTTAAATGTTGTTTAATATCTGGGGAACATATCAGGACCCTCAACTCGATGTTGTGTGAAATGCACAAGGTGCCTTGAACTCTAAAAGATAACAACCCTGGGCTTACTAAGGAATTGTCTGCAAAGCAACATATTTTAAACCCTGAAGACAAATCTATTTTACTACTACTAAAAACAAAAAATAAGTTGCTGAGAGAAAGTTTCAGGGTTGATTTGTGACAAGAGTGGTAGCAAAGGTCAAAGGTTTACAAGACAGTGGTGAGACCAGCTATGTTGTATGGTCTGCAGGCAGTGACACTGACAAAGAGACAGGAGAAAGAACTGGAAGTGGCAAAAATGAAGATGTTGAGGTTCTCCTTAGGAGTGACAAGGATGGAGAAGATTAGGTATGAGATCATCAGAGGTACAGCACATGTTGAACAGCTGTGAGATGAAGTTAGAGAGGACAGACTGAGATGGTTTGGACAAGTCCAGAAGAGGAACAGTGGGTATTTTGGTAGAAGGATGTTAGAAATGCAGCTGCCAGGAAAAAGACAAAGAGGAGATGTATGGATGCAGTTAGAGAGGACATGGAGGTAGTTGGAGTGAGGACTGAGGATGCAGAAGATGGAGTAAGATGGAGGAGGATGACTTGGTGTGGAGACCCCTGAAGAGGGAACAGCCAAAAACAGTTGAAGTCGCTGAGAACAATTATCAGAAAGTGAAAATTAATAAAGCCTTAATGCAAATTGAAATCAAATGTTCAACAACTTGCCTGTTAATAATGCAGAAACTGTTTCAAATAGATACATGCAGTACAGCAAGACGGATGTTTTGTCAAGTCAATGTGGTGCTCAGTGACTCGTGACGGCTCTCGTCACACTCCACTCACTCTTATGATCCACGGCCCAAAGACAGGATTCTGCTCCAGTGGAAGTTTCCACACAAAGACCTCTAAAGAGACCAGAACGTCCCTTAAAACTCAGTAAACCAGAACATTGGAGGAAATGAAGCGCCACCTGTGTTTGTACAACACCACAAACCAGTCAGTGGCTAGTGCATATTTCTGCCAGCCTTTTAATGGAAGGGGTTGTTTATCTGAAAACTGACATGTTAACCTGTTATGAACTAGCGACCTTGCCCAGGGTGTACCCTGCCTCTTACACAGAGACTGCTGGAGATAGGCACAAGATCCCATGACTCAGAAAGGAGAAGCATGGATGGTTGGATGGATGGCATGTTAGCAATTTTCTCACAAGCAACACATCTAAACCTCACTTCTGTATCAAAGCTATCTTAGATCAACATTTAGACTGTTGCATGTTGCACGAGGCAAAATAATTTAATTTGGACCTACTAATTCTTGTTGGTTTGGGTATTTTGTGCTGTGTACTGAATCAAATTCAGCGTAACAGATTTTACTTCCACAGCGTTATTCATCAAAGAATAATACAGTTTCACAAAGTCTCTCTCTTCTTTATCAAATTCATTTCATACAGTTAGACAAGTACAATCTCAGATGAACAACGAAACAAAAAATTTTACTTTATTATATTTTTAATGTAACAGAATTGTGTCAAATTGCTGAGATGGTATGTGAAAAATAATTTGAACTTTTACTGCTTCCATGCAAATTAAGATGACTAGTAGCAGAAATATTCTACTAATCAGATGCACTTGGTTGATCTTCAGTAAGTATATGCACCTTCATAAAAGATGAAGTTTATGCATGTTGTGAGTCTGGAGATTCAGGTTTGTGCTAACACGTTGTCAGCGGTGTGAGCCAACAGCAATTCATTCAACCTTTATTTATACAAGTTAATCCCATTGAACCTCAGGGACTCATCTACAAGAGACTTAATTTTAACAAAGAGTCATGACAGCAGTGGACAACAATATACAATCGTAAAAGAAAGCATACAAATTGAGAAGAACAAGTGAAAGAAAGTGGTATTTAAAGAAAATGAAACAAAAACAGCTAGCTTATAAGGCAGTGTAGAAAACTAAAAACAGGAACATGTCCGCATTGGTTTTTGTCAGGAACTTAGATGTTTGAAGCCACTTAGAGAGTTTAAGGTTGAGAGCTCCAGATCTATTTGCAAGATATTCCGGGAAACAGGAGTGGAGTAGGAGAAGGCCCTGCAATGAGAGAGAAATTAGCAAATGTTCCAGTGAATTTGTCTGGTAAGTGTTTAGCCACTTCCAATCGCTTTGACATGCACAATTCTAGCACGAGGAAGAATTATCACAAGTGAAAATATTGAAGATGGTTGCCAATCATTCCAGTAGTAAAGGTCAAGTGAACTTCAGAGAGCTGTGCATAATAAATCATCAACAATAAATTTCTATTAAAAAAAGCCACAAAAAAACCCTCTAAATAATATTAGTTATTGAAAGGACTTTCGTTGCCAATTATAAAAGTAAACTTTTTTTTTTGAGATAGTTGAAACTTTGAGAACACATTTTGTCAAACTATGCTCTTCTCTTACTTTGCAGGCAGTTGCACTCGAGATAATCATATAAAGAAAAAACAAAATAACCTCCAGGCCGAACTGTCTCTGAGATATAAAGCCCCAAAATTAGACCCAGTATGTTTAATGTGCTGGTTTTTATGGGCAGCTGTGGATGAGTGGTTAGAGCAGTCGTCCTCCAAGTCCTCTTGGCTTGGATTGTGCTTGAGAAATTAATTTCTCAGCTAACAACAATGTACTGGATGATGTCTTTGTTTTGTTTCCCTGAGGCCTGCTGTTTGTGGCCAACAGATCAAAAATGAGAAGTGCTGTGCAGCCCATCCACTTTCTGGTGTGGCCTGACATCCGATAGAAACTGATCATGCGATCACACATGTCCACTCCTCCTGTGTTGACATTGTACTCGGACACAGCTGCAGGTATGGAAACAGTGATGTGACACTTTACCGGACCATCTCACAGCTGCTTTGTGGTTCTATCCCAAGGACTGCAGAAGCTATGAGAACTAGCATGTTGTCTTACCACTTGCAAGTTCCAAAGGTTTTCTTATAATAATCTAAAAATGTCCTCTTCTCTCTGTTGTAGCTGATGATCCCTTGAAATTTCTTTGTTACATTCTGCTGACATTGTGTTTTCCATCACATTTCCTGTTGCAATTATACCCTTTGCCTGTAGGACATCAACTAATTTACCTAACAAGAAGAACCTGTCAACGTAAAGATGATTTCCTTTAGGAACAGACTCAATCATCCGAAGCACTGCATTTCCTTCACTTCCCAGCTTCTCATCTTCAAATGTGTTTTTTCCTACATAGACTTCAAAGTCTAAAACCAAACAATTTGGACTGGCAAGAACAAAGACTGTAAATCCAGTTAGATTTGGTTTGCCAGGGACAGATTGACATACAGGGCAACAACCTGTAAAGGGAGTCATTTGTTCATCTACAGATACATTTCTTGGTCTTGGTAGTTTACGGCAGCATTGTTGGACTTTTTTCAGCAAAGGTCTAACTTCCCACAGAACATCATTCTTTTTATCCTCAGACACATTGAGATCATTTATGACTTTTAATGAGCTTCTGAGCATGAAGAATTTATTTCTTGTCATAGCCTCATCAATGATGGGGCCACTAGTATTTGCAGCCCGGTACATTCTCAGTCGTGGATAACCAAGGCAAGCCATGTACAGGGACATGCCTAAGAAAGTTTTAAATTCTTTAGGAGTGGTATTGAGACTGGCGCCAGTGACTAACACCTCATTGATTTGTTAAGTCACTGATATCGTCAAAAATCTTATCAGTGTATCAGAGTATCAGAGAGTCTTTATTGTCATTTGCACCACATGTGGTACATGTGATGAAACGAAATTATGTACAC
>JARVGV010000527.1:9331077-9343950 GCA_031762435.1 Hypsolebias longignatus
CTTAGTGCACCATGATAGACAGCATCCAACATCTGCAGGTGCTTGTAGGAGCGTTCATGTAGATAATGTCACCATAACCAATGTTATACGTCACCACTGACCACCTGGAAACGTGGGCCTGTGTTGTGCCAAAAATCAACTGGGCGCCAAATGCCGGACGCAGGAGCGTGCACGTTAGAACTTTAACAAGAATTTAACAAGATTAACCCTTAAAAAACAATTATTTGTTAGCTCAACATTATAGCAAAGGTGAGTCTCAGTTGAACTTTTCCTTAAAAAAATGCACTTTGACGGTCAAATCAGCTGCATTTCACTTTGGTGACGCAGCAAAATGCAGCTGATTTGACACTTGCTCCTGGAGTTCTGGCGCAAGATGAAGGTGACTTGGTATGGCAAGCCAAGTGTCTCATTAACAGCCACTTTTACCTATTAATGAGACACTTGGCTTGCCATATTACTTTTTCACCCTCTAGTGGCTGAAAATGGTAGTGGTCAATATTTTCCGTGTCAGAATGAATTAAATCATCAGATCTCAGACAAAAATTATGTTATAAATATGTGTGTGTTGGTGGGGGGAGTATTTTAGTCGCTTTGGTGTATAAGTCGCAGGCATGCTAATTTATGCAAAAAGGTGGGACTTATACAGTGAAAAGTACGGTAGACTGATGATGTGTGTTTAGGAAGCCAGTAAAACCACTGCAGTGTAGACGCCTTTATCCTCCTGAACTCACAGCTCCAGTCCAACTCCATGTCCAGCACTGTGGTTCTTACTTATCGATCGTGTAATTAGAACATTTCTACCTGTTTTCTGCCAGAGGTGGAATCCAGTCGACGGTTTCTCAGATCGTTTGCTGCCAAGCGACCGCTGGCAGTGGAGTGATGTCACAGGTCTGCAGCACCAGCTTCTGGACAGCGTCCAGCTCCCCTCCAGCAGCTGGGAGTGGGAGGGTGACTGGTATGTGGATGAAAACTTTGAGGGAGAACCCACAGAGAAAGGAGTGAGTGTTTAGTTTTCTTTTTCTTGCACCTCCTTACTTTGGCAGAGGTTTTTCTTCTTTTTCTTCCTGCCTTGAACCGGTGGATCAAGTGTTTGTCTCGGCAGGGTTGGACCTATGCCATGGATTTTCCCGCCACCTACACCAAAGACAAGAAGTGGAACTCCTGTGTCCGTCGTAGGCGATGGCTCCGCTACAGGAGGTACAGCGCCATGGAGACCTGGGGGAAGGTGTGCAACCTCACTCTAACTTTTCTATTGTGGTTGTTTTTTTTTTTTTTTTTTTTTTTTTTAAAGCCTGTCAGCTTGTGTTAACTTTCTGTGTTTTTGACAGATCCCCTCACAACAGACGACTCTCCCAGATCCTTTCAGCGACATCAGCTGTGGAGGCTGGGAGATCAGTGAGGAGCCCAGGGGTCGTCAGTCCTTATGGGCTGTGTCCCTGCAGGGAAAGGTACAGCTCACAAATGCATGGACGCACACTTCCACTGCTCCAGGTCATTTCATACCTCAGAGAAATTGTACCTTTGGAGGTTTGGTCACCACTAAACCATACTTTTTGGGTACAAAATGAAGCCACCTGCCCAATGAGCTTCACCCACTTTGTACCTGCCTCAACCCACTTTAATCCCATTCATCCACTTCATACTATATATATCTTCATGAGGGAGTTTTTCCTTTCCACTGTCGCCTTCATGCTTGTTCAGGATGAGAGTCTGCAACAAAGTTGGACTCAAACTAGTCTGCTCCTCAGATAATTAATGTTAACTTAACTTATAAACTGTTCAGATGACCTGACTGAACATTGTTGGATTTTATACCTGGATTATTGAGCATGGACTTTGGTGTTAGTAACTTACTTTGTATGCATATGAATGTTTCTGTTCAGTGCTCTGAGATGACTTCTGTTGTGACTTGGTGCTGTATAAATAAACTGAACTGAACTTATTATCCACCACTGTTTTTGTCTCCACTAGGTGTGGTTCAGAGAGGGAATCAGTCACCACTGTCCTGAGGGCTCATCATGGCAGGAGGTCGCCCTCCCTGGAGAGGTGGTCCAGATCAGCTGTGGCCCAGGGGACCTGGTCTGGGCCGTGCTGTGGGAGGGGCAGCTCATTGTGAGGGAGGGCATCAGCCGAGACTGCCCCCAAGGTAAAAGCAGGCATGTCAGTGGGTGTAAAGTGGATTGTCTGTGGGTGATTGTGTTTAGTTTCTAAAATAAAAAGTGTTTTCTGTGACACAGGCACCTCCTGGGTGGTGGTGGAGTCTCCCAACCCTGAAGTGGGGGCTACACATGTAGCTGTGGGGGTCAGTGTTGCTTGGGCTGTGACCAAGGACAATAAAGTGAGAAAATGATAAATGTTTGGAATTAGTAATGATAATTAACATGTGCTTTTGTTCATAGCAGCATGTTAGTTTACTAAACATGAACACAGGGAGTTTTATCAAGATGATTTGTTTAGAACCTACCAGCACATGAGGAAGCTGGTAGAAGACAATGCTGATTATCCATTTATTGTGTGTGTTTCTAAATCGTTCACACTATTGAGATCCATTTTTCTTCCTTATGTTTTTCCACACTTAACTCCTTTTGCAGTTTTAGTGCCATCATACGGAGCCCCGGAGGGGACGTGGGGGATTTTTTTTTTTTTTTACTTTTGCGTTCCCTCGCAATACTGTACTGTATGTACGGTAGTGTTACCTCACAGACAATGTTCCTCCCTCAAAGAAACTGGTCCAGATGACCTGATTTAATGGAGTTTAGTTTTAAAATCAGTTCCATATAAGGATATCTAGTGTGTGCTGCAGTGGTAAAATTAGTTTTATGTTGGATATTTCACGTTCATGCTTCGTGAATTCAGGGCTTCCTCGTTCGAGCCGACGCAGGCATCCTGATTTCAGCTGTTCTCAGTCTGTCCCTCTGAGGAGCAGTGGTTCTCTTAGGGACCGTCAACAACTTACCGGGCTAATGAGTTTGGTCGGAACACCTTTATAATATTGTAGAAATATTTCCATAGTACAGTATTAGTCAAAGCAGCATCATGTGTCATAAGTTTTCTCAGTATATTTCTGCATGGTAATAAATCATGAATTTTCTCACCATTTCAAATCCAAAAGAAAAAAATGGCACTTGTGTTTCAAAAGTACTGTAACTTTCCTTTAAAGCATCAAAGTTCATTCAAGGATTCAAGATTCTTTATTTGTCATTTGCACCACATGTGGTGCATGTGGTGGAACCAAATTGTGCACAGGATCCCAGTTACATCCAACAAAAGTATCAAAATGTGTGTGAAAGAAAAACAGTAATAAGATCTAACATATGAACTAAGAAAAACGTTAACTAAAAACACACTAAGTGCATACTCCAGAGGGCTTCATCAGTCTGAGGAGTCTAAAGTAAACTGTTTTCCCCACTAAGCAGTACATTCCTTTAGTGGACCAACCAGTTTGATGGTTTTGCTGGTGACTGATGAAGCCCTCCAAATAGAGGGCGAAACTTCTTTCCACAAAAAAGAAACTGTCCAGATGACCTGACTGACCATTACAGGTAGTCCTCGACTTATGGCGGTCTCTACTTACGGCGCTCCGGACTTACGAACCGCCCCCTAGCGACGTCATTGCGCCGTTCGTTGCCTTTTTTATGCAGCATTTTATAATTTTTTCGTTTTTTTTTTTTTTTAGGGTATTTTGTTAACTAACTGCTTGGAAACACATTTAAAAACATGAATACGGCCGTTCGAAGTTGTTTTACATTGAAAAAACGTGTTTAAAAAGACGTTACCGATCGCCGTTTAGTTTCGGTTTCGATTTATGGCTCTAAATCCGGACTTAAGGCGCCATGTGCGTTAGGCTCCGACTTACGGCAAAATCGAGTTACGAACGGTTCTTAGGTCCAGAACCCGTTCGTAAGTCAAGGACTACCTGTATATAAATGAGAAAAATCCATAAATACGTTGCTTCAGCGTATAAGTCACAGGGCATGTAAATTATGAAGGAAAAAAGCAACTTATACAGCAAAAAATATTGCGCTCAAATGGTAATGTCAATTTACAATTAAAACACAAGAAATACTAATACATTTCTCATCTAAAATAATACATGAAGCTGAATGTTGGAGGGGAAAAAAAGAAGAGAAACTCACTGGGAACTCTGTTGATGGCTCGTAGTGGGCGGAGGACTCGGACGGTCCGAATAGCTGATAGGCTGACGTTGTGTCCGTCCAGAGAGTACTCCAGCATGCTGCAGAGAGGGAGAGCCACCGATATGTTTTTGGCACCCTGATTGACCTGACCTTGGCAAATTCTGAGAGTCTACAGGGACTGCATTCTCAGGGATAAACAGCTTTTTAAGTACAAACCACTGAGGTCTGTGTCTCTCTGGACAGAGTAATTATCATTCTGTGAAATAATCATAGCCAAACACAAACACACACACCTCCATCTGTACATCGGTGCACGCGCAAACACACGCTTGACATTTAATTGGCATTAAACAAGTGTCTAAGCTTTACACAAAACACACACATACACACTTTTGGCTCGTATTTAATGTCAGAGTATATGTGCATGTGGATGTGTGTCTGTAAGGCGCTCACCCCACAATAACAATGAAGAAGTCCAATCTGTTCCATGTGTCGCCCAGATAACCTTTCTGACCTATGACCCCAAGAGCCACCATCTTCACCAGCATTTCTCCGGCAAAGAACACAAAGATACCATCATCTAGGGCCTGTGCACAAACAAAGTCACGTATACAAGCACAAACACACACAGGATGGTGAAAATCAATCAAATCAAATGAAAAAACAAAAACTTCTCAGAGCTTTGAGAATAGTCACACAGCTGTATGTAACAGTTTCAAACTTCAAGTGTTAGATTATGTGTGTGTTTACCTGCAACAGGTAAGGGGTGTGGCCACAGGGCTGGAACATCCCAAGAGTCACGCAGTTCAGCAGGATGGCCAAAATGCTTACACGTTCAAACCAAGTGACACAAGGTTAAGAGTCAACACCAGGACAGAGTTGGAACATTAATCAGAACGACAAAAGGTTTATTGTGAACCTACTTTATTTAGCAGGTGCTAACATGAACTGCAGTTCAAACTTACAAGACAGCATTATTGCAAAGACACGTTTTGTTCCCATAGAGCTGACAAGGAATTTATAATGCATTCAATAAATGACAGATGGGATGACGATCCCTCTAGAAACTCACTAAGGACAAGCGCTTGTTAAATGATGGCTTTATTTAGTTGAGCAACAACTCAACTTTACTTTCATTGCCCGACCATTTTAGCCACTGTGAGAGGTATTAAACTATAAAAATTACTCTTCAGGAGTATGTACACTTCATGCATAGCGTACTCATATTTAAGCAGCACATTAACATCACACACACAAAAATACAGCTGATCTCTCTACTGTACATGGTTAACAGATCAGCAATACTCCGCTCAATCACTTCTAACCATCATTACTGGCACCAATATTGTTTGACAAATGAAACATCTGCCAATTTGTGAATAAATTAAATAAATTGGATCTGTGTGGAGTTTGCATGTTCTTCTTGTGCTAGCGTGGGTTTTCTCCAGGTACTCCGGTTTCCTCCCATATTCCAAAAACATGCATGTTAGGCTGCCTTCAGGCCCAGGCCTCACGGCTCAATGGGATTTGCCTGGTTAAATAAAGGTTAATAAATAAATAAAAATAAAGGACTTCTTCAGTCTGATGAGCCCACCAAACCAAACCGATTCCCACAAACAGCTCGCTCCCAGAGCGGAAGATGGCCTCCGGGGCCTGCTCGTTGCCCTGTCCCGTAAACTCACCCAAGGCAGACCAAAGTGCCAGAGTGGTTCAAAGCACCAAAGAACATGCTCATTAATCCAGTTAATGATCCAACAAGGTTCAGTCAGGTCATCTGGACAGTTTCTTTTGTTGCTGAGACATTGAAGGGATAGTTTGGTCAGTTCTGAATTGATGCTCTGTCAAGTAGTTAACAGTTGGTGTCGTATTCGCACCTCATCACTAATGTATCCAGTAGCAATAGAGAAAAGTATGTGTCATATTTCCCCTCTCTCTGCCACCTGCAACGCTCACTTCCCCGCCGGTCATCAGCGATCATGCTCTGCACCTGCTCCACGTTCTATTTAAGAGCCCCGTCCACAACAAACCTCTGCCAGATAATTGAACCCTTTATGGTACTAGATGTCCAGCACTTCGTTCACATTCTTGTCTGATTCTCTCGTCTTGAACCCACACCTATCTTCTGGATGTACCGCTCTTCCTGCTCCCCATCTGGTCTCGTTCTGCCCTTCTGGTACTGGTAACAACTACTTTTTCTGGCCTATGGATTCTGGGTCACGGACTACCCACTGGATTTGTATTTGGACCTCTGACTCCCCGTGCTTGACCCCTGCTTCGTCTTTTGGCTCGCAACCCTGGATTGCCCTACTGTTCGTATTAATCAAAGCATTACTCTGCAGCTGCTCTTCCACCAGTTACAGTGACGTCATCTCATCAAGCTCTGACAGGTGGCTCCCACCTTGTCTGCCTGAGAAGGTTAGTGGCTGTTTCTCTGTTTACAAACAAGTTTCCAGAAACAAACAGCCAGCCAACTGTCATATGTCTGCAGATTTGTGCCCACACTGGATTCAGACTCCCACCAGCAGCTGCAAAACAAACTTTTTTTTTTAACCTTTCTCGTTGTCTGGCTGTTATGCTGAATCCAAAAACCTGATCCTTGCTGGTATGTGAAGAGTGGAAAAAAATGCAAAAGTTCAGTTCTAATTGATAACGAAACAAGAGTCTGTTTTATGTTGTCAGACTTATAAAATAAGTATCTCTTAACTACGACATACTGGTGTAAAAGAATGCTACATTAGTCAAAAATTATGCATCAACATTTTTACATGACTTTTTCCTTGGCTTGATTGTGTTTTCTCAACCAAACGATGTCTGTGTTATGACAGAAATATATGTGTGCTGAGCATAGATCATCATATATCGATGGCGCTGAGGTCGAGAATGTGTTGGTTTGTCTGTTCAGAGCATCTCGTTTGTCAAAAAGGTTTACTCAACTCTGGGTGAACTGATACATTCAGCAGCGTCAGAACACTAACAATTACCCGATCTATCGGTGCTCAGCACACACACATTTTCATACACTTCTCAGTTAAGAAAACCGCAACAGACCAAACAAACAATGACATGCAAAATCTTGAGAAAGAGCTATTTTCTAAGGCAATAAGAAACAATAATAATAATAAGAAGAAACACAATTGTTTGGCTTTTCACCACACTCTGTGTTTTAAAACCGATAAAATAATAAGAAATGACACATTACTTGGACTTTGCAAGTTGCCAAGATCAGCGCCGGTCTTTACTCTGAGTGATCAACAAGAGAAATGTGAAAACTGTGCGTTGTAATCCTTATATTTAATTTTCTACACCTAGGCAAAACAAAAGTGGTTGACAATGGCATGAACATACAAGATACATCTTCACCGCATATTCTAATAATCATCTTCTTTGAGGTCAAAAGAGATTAATTTTGTCCATGAGCAAAGTTTGTACATCTGGCCCCAAGTGGCTTTGAAGGCCAGGGCATATAATTCACATAATTTTCATATTCATCAAACCATTCAGTGACCTCTCCTGCCCCAAGAGGAATCATCTGCATTTATTATCTTTCTCCAGATTTTCTTTCTGTCCGTCACCTTTTAGAATCACAGCCAGCGGTAACGACTGCAGTAACCCTTAGGAGGCCCGAAGGAAACTGAGATGTCTGTGTGAAAGGTCTGTGTTGGAGTGTACAAAACGTGTGTGGACTACATGTTCATGTGTTTTAACTCAAAGTTTAAAGGTATAGTAATTATTTGACCTGTTGTGTACTTCTTTTGATAATCCCAGTTTGGAAAATAATGGATTATTTTAGTTAGCAGCTAGCCTGACTGGGACCAGGACCAACGTGGATTGCTGTTGTCTTAAAACTACCTGTATTCCAATATCCCAACTTTAGTGCTTCAGATTAACATTATTTGATTAACAATCACATTGTTATTGAGGATAATAACTTCCCAGATGAGATTGTGGAATCCTTCTGCTTCCTCAGAACCATCATTTCCCAGGACTTGAAGGTGGAGCTGAACATTAACTGCCTTTAAAAAATAAAAAGCAGGTGATGTACAGCCTGAGTCAGGTGAAGGAGCTCAACCTACTAAAGCCAGTGATGGTTCATTTCCATTCCACCATCACTGAATCCATCCTCCTCACTTTCATCAAAGGTCTGGGATGTAGCAGCCAAAGACAAAGGGAGAGTGCAGCAGGTCATCAGTGCTGCTGAGAAGGTGACTGGCTGAAAGCTGCCCTCTCTCCAGGAGCCAAACACCTCTTGGACTTTGAGGTAAGCCAGAAGAGTTGCTGCTGACCCCTCCCACCCTAAAAAGTAAACTTTTAGGATTTCTCCCCTACAACTGTAGGCTATGGTCCATTTCAACCAGAACCAAAATGTAATAAGATTCTCTGTTCTCAACATACAAACTCTCAAAAACAAGCATTTATATATTTTGTGTTGTTGCTTTTACTTTTATACTTGGAAATATTTTAAATTTGTGCACCTTTTGCACATCCATATGCACAGCTGCATGTTTATAATTAGTGTCAGTTGTGTGTAACACAGTCTCTTGTTGTTTATAGAGTGAACCTTCCTGCATCAAGTCACCTGGACAATGTGTACATAATTTCGTTTCATCACATGTACCACATGTGGTGCAAATGACAATAAAGACTCTCTGACTCTCTGACTCTGACATTTGGTTCTTTCCTTCAACCGTTCAAGGTCTGAAGCCATGATGAAAGTAACTAAAGAAGCCACGTAGCGCCTGCCATGAATTCTCGCCTCCTTAGCATATATTTTACTTTTGCTGGTCATTCCAGTGTATTTCTCCTATAGCGGACTGAGCTGACAACAAATACAAAGCGCTAATGTACCCCCGTACCAATAGAGAGGCAGAATTTTAAACTGTACACTGACAATAGGCTCTCTCTAGTATATATACATATACAGGTCAACCCCGGTTTACGGCCCTCCCGGTTTAAGTTTTTTCGCGTTCACGTTCAAACCCCGTTGAAAACAATGGAGTTGGTTTACGGCCTAAAATGCGTGTTTACATCATTACGTACTTGACAGAGGCAATGGAAAATTCCCGCTGTTGCCGGAGGGGGTCCCCAGCGGAAGCATACAGTAAAGTGCACTGTAAATCTGAGGGACAACGGCGGAGTGATAGGTATTTAAGGGAGCGGCGCTAGCTTTCCCGCGTGGTGAGTTTGGCGATCGGTTAGAGTGAGTGTTCTTTCAGCGAGTGGATTTGAGCTAGCGTACGTGTTGTTACCTTTTAAAATGGCCCCCCCAAAGCGAGCTGGTGAGACCATTGGCAGCGCTGCAGGTAAGAAACAGCGCAAAGCTATAAGAATGGAGACGAAGGTGGAAATTATTAAACTGGCAGATCAGGGAGTGCGGCAGAAAGATATAGCTAGCAAACTGCAGCTAGCGCGGTCGACCGTTGGGACAATATTGGTGGACGAAAATAGAATTTTAGAGCATGTTCGTGCGTCTGTGACGATGAGATCTAAGGTGATCACGAAGCAGAGGAGCGCCGAGGTCATTAAAATGGAGCAGTTGCTGCTTCGCTGGATCGATGATCAGCACCAACGCCATGTCCCCCTGAATGTGTCGGTCATCCAGGAGAAGGCCCGAAAAATTTATGCTGCACTGAAGGCGGAGAGGGACGAGGCTGGCGAGGGGCCTTCATCCCAAACTCCTCAGGTGTGTGTTGCATTCAGTTTTTTATTCACAATTTGTTTAGTGTCCCAACTTTTTAGTAAATCGGTTTGTATCTTTAAAAATGTAATTCACTCAGGTGGGGGAGGCCACTGAAGCAGGAGCAGAGGACTTTGTGGCGTCGAATGGGTGGTTCCAGCGGTTCAAACAAAGAGGCAATCTGCACAACATTAAACTGCAAGGTTAGCATGTTTTAATTTTATTTGTTTCTTTTATTCATTTCATTTCTCTGTTTATATTACAGTACAGTACTGTACAGTACAGTATGTACACAGTGTAACATGGCCTTTAAAACAGTGTTTTAAAGGCCATGTTATGCTGTAATGCAGCTATTAAAACAGTGTTTTAAAGACCATGTTACGCTGTAATGCAGCTATTAAAACACTGTTTTAATAGCTGCATTACAGTGTAACATGGCCTTTAAAACAGCTAGCTATTAAAACACTTGTCTTTTGAGCAAATGGAAAGCTTTTTTGTTTGATGATTTTTTTTTCATTTAATTATTATTTTTTTTTTAAGGTTGTCACAAAATGATGTGAAAAGTGTTTAGATCTAAATAGGTTTTGAAAATTTGATTAAAAAGAGGGGGTATAGAAGAAAGATACCTAAAAAAAGAGATGGATTATCTGTTGTCCTTTTTCATTAAATTTTTCATTTTCTTCATTATGTGCAAAGCCATGAGAAACACTCACAATTGAGGTTGTGTAACTCCATTTTGTACTCTTGAGAGGATCTGGGGACAACTTATGGTTTGTGGTTTCCAGAGTGGGGGGTCAGTCTGCTCCCGAATCAAGGCCATAACTGGTCGGGTCACGACTTCAAAATGTTTTCACTCACTTTCGGCAAACACCTTGTAGAGGCAAAGTGTATTTTTGCACTCACTATGCTCCTTAATTTTATTTGATTAATGGAGAATTATAGCTGTGTCTGCTCTTTTTTGTTTCTGTTCATATTAGTGATTTTGAATCTTACCATAATTCTTTCTCTAAATATAATAGATCTTTATGTGGCTATTGGTAAGAAGATAGTGGAGGGGTTGTCTTTTAACACGTTTGAGATATTTGAATGTTAAGCCAGACACGATGATTATTCCTCATGAGTATCCTTGAGACATGTTAAATCAGGTCATCTGGATGGTTGCTTTTTTGTTGAGATGTTTTGTTGATGTTGTGTAGATGTTATGTTGGACAAGGCAAAGGGGAGGGACAGGCCCCCTTCTGAATTCTCTACAAAACTAACGTTTGCAGTTTGGAAAATCAGAACAGATCAGAACATCAGACAGGTGAAAGCAGTGATAAGTTTATACTTGTAAATGCACTGATATTCTGTGATTGCTGACTGTTTCTCAGAGCTTTGTAAATAAATAGGAGGAAGATTTGCACCTGATTGTTTTGGGAATGTTTTTGTGCTCCTGCCACATTAACTTTAGTTTTGAGTTTTGTTGTTAATAAATAGATTTTCTTTATTTATCTTCAAGTTTCCCAAGTCTATCTACATTTGAGTTCAACACTTTGCTCATCATGACAGAATCCACAGGCCAACATGAACCCAGCAGACAGATAACTCTGTTTAAGTTCCTGGCCCGTGAAGCAGACAAGACTAATCAGTGGAGGAGAGTAAAGGAACGTGGAGAGAGAGAGAGAGAGCGGGTGCAAGGTGCACAGTCTGTCATCCAGTGGAGCTGGTTTGAGATTGGAGGATCCAGACTGGGAATGCCTGGCCAAATAACCCATCTGAAAGATCTTCAACGCACACCTCCAGGAGAGTTTTAACTGTGTTCCAGCTGTGGTGGGGGACATTGAGTCAGAGTGGGCCGTGTTCCACACCTTAGTTGTTGAAGTATCTGTGTTGAGTTATGGCAGCAAGGTTGTCGGTGCTTCTCACGGTGGCCATCCTTGAACTCAGTGGTGGACACCCTGAGTTAGGGAGGTCTGTCAAGTTGAAGAAGGAGTCCTATCAGAACTTGTTGACTGGTGGGACTCAAGACACAGCTGAAGAGTACCTGAGGGTCAAATGGTCTGCAGCTTTGGCTGTTGCTGAGGCAAAAGCTCAGATGTGGGAGGAGTTTGGTGAGGCCATGGATAAGGACTCTGGGTCGGGTTTGAAGAGATTCTGGCAAACCATCAGTTGGCTGAGGAGGGAAAAGCAGCACTTTACTATCACTGTGTTCATGGAAGGTGGGGTGCTGTTGACCTCAACCAATGATGTCGTTGAGAGGTGGAAGGAATACTTCTCAGACCTTCTCAATCCCAGTGGCACATCTTCTATGGAGGAAGCTAAGTTGCGGGGTTTAGGGTTTGGTCTGTCCATAACCATGGCTGAGTTTGCAAAGGTAGTTATACTGTTTCGAGGAGGCAGGGCCCAGTGGGTGGATGAGATTCACACCGAATTCTATAAGGCTCTGGCTGTTGTGGAGCTGTCTTGTTTGACACACCTTTGCACCCTTCAGGGTGGGAGTTGGTCTCTGTCATAGGTGCCCATTGTCACCGGCTATGTTTATAACTTTTATGGACAGAATTTCTCATTGTAACCAGGGGCGGAGGGATTTAGGTTTGGTGGCCTCAGGATTCCATCTCTGCTATTTGCAGATAAGGTGGTCTTGTTGGCGTCATCCTGCTCGGATCTCCAGCTCTCAATGGAGTGGTTCATAGCCAAATGTGAAATGGCTGGAATGAGAATCAGCACCTCCACAGTCGTAATTACTCTCTCCAGGTCGGGGGTGAGGTTCCACCTTACGTGGAGGACTTAAAATATACAGGTAGTCCCCGAGTTACGAACGGGTTCCGGACCTAAGAACCGTTTGTAGGTCGATTCTGCTGTAGGTCGGATCTGCCCGGATCCGCGGCCGTACACGCGGATTTTCAGCCGGAAATAGAAACCGAAACTAAAACAGCGATCGGCCACGTCTTTTTAAACACGTTTTTTCAATGTAAAACAACTTCGAACGGCCATATTCATGTTTTTAAATGTGTTTCCAAGCAGTTAGTTAACAAAATACCCTAAAAAAAAAAACCGAAAAAATTATAAAATGCTGCATAAAAA
>JARVGV010000527.1:9404839-9420448 GCA_031762435.1 Hypsolebias longignatus
CGTCTCTCTACTGAAGACACTGGATGACAAAAGGCTCAACTCCAGTTCACTGACCCCTCCCTCCCCATCTCTTTAAAATATGTTTTAACCATCCAAAGTCATATTTTTGGATCGTTAAAAGCAGCTAAGCTACGAGCTAAGCTAACAGGCCGTCCACGGGGAAAAAAACCTGTCTTGTCAAAGCTCCAAAATTCACAGCTGAAACCCATGCCATTTTTTTTTTTAACTGATTTATTTTTATCACAAGCTTTGTGTGAAAAGACCACCCTCTGCTTGCTCCCTCACTATCCGTCCTTTGGATAAAACAGTCTTATATTGCCATCCATTGGTCAAAAACGGTACTACACACTAACAAACATTTCTTAAATTTGACTTTACTGATTGTCAAATTTCAATCATCATTGTTTATTGTAATCATTTCTGAGACAATTGCCCAGCAAAATGTGTTATTGTGACAGACCTACTTACATCTTCTGTCAAAGGCCTCACACCTTCAAGGCCAAGCATTCCCTACAGGAATGCACGTCACCCACTGCCCTCCATGCCGGGTCATTTTGGTACCAACAGTCGACTGAAACATTTGGGTTTGAAATCAAAACTTGAATATGAACATTTGAGCTGTATTTTCCAGGTGTTTACATCTGGATCTGATACCAATATTAAATAATTTGTAAAGCAGAAGGAGGAACATGTGATTGACAGGTGTGTCCATCACAGATTCTGTAGACAAACAGCTCTGATCATCTCAGACTGCATTCAGATCTAACCAACAAGAAAACCAAAGGAGCTGTCCATGAGTGAACACAAGTAAATGTGAAGGTGAGAACATTCAACTACATTGATCAGAACCAGTCCAGCCGTTTGAAATGACCTGGAGAACGAAACCACAGGCAGACGTCACGTGACGTCCAACAGGAAGACAGATGCAAACAGCTTAAGACGGAAACATGGAGGTTTGGAAAAAAAAAAAAAGCCTCAAACAGTTTTTAGTGACGGAACAACCAAGAGTGACAAGACCTCCAGCAAAGGTCCAGAGGAGATACAGGAACTGCATTAAGAACAGGAACATCTTTCTGGATGTCAGAGAGATGGGCCTCAAACCTTCTTGATGGACTGGTGAGACAAAGATGAACCGGCTGAAGAACGTTCTAACATTTGGTTTGAGGATTTGGAGAAATTAAAGATGAGCCTTCAGGCAGTAAAATGATCCAACGTGAGGTGTTTAGGTTCTTGTCTGCCGGCTGAGTCCATCTCAGACAACCAATAAATACATTTAAATGATTCGAGGAAAAGTTGTTCATTGTATGTGCAGACAGGGCTGGTCCTCAGAGTCTTCTGGCATAAACAAAGTTATGCAGCAGATAATTTGTTTCATCAGCATTACTGAGGAGACTGAGCTGCTCAGAGCACCATGATGACTAACAGCTACATCAAACCTGAGCTCAGTTCATTAAACAGACCAGATGTCGAAGCTGATCCTGGATCAGTTTCAGACAAATCATCTTGCACAATTCAGATACAAGCACCAAACCTGGCGTGGATGTTCCCAAGTCTTCTGAACAATCCCAACTGATCAGCCATGTAAAAATCTGACAGTTCATGTAGCTACTACAATTAGAGAGATGACCTCTCCTGTGGAAGTGCAGTGAGAATTTTGGCTGAAAGTTAAAACCACACTGAAATCGTTTAAACCGCTCAATGTGAACGCAAACTGAATTTGAACATCTGACATTTGCTGCAAACAAAAGAGCACAAAGCTGTTTATTGTCTACTAATGATCCCAGCTTGAGGTTTGTTAAAGCCGTGGGACGTGTCACACCGTCAGTGCAGTTACAACGTGCGCTCTCAGGCCATCATTACCCGCAGCGTCCCCTCAGTGCAGACTGAACTTGACAAAAGGCCCTTTTCCTGCTCAGCTCCTGCACATGGAACACCTTGCAACAGGTAGTGAAGTAGTCCACTGTAATTTCTTTGATGGGTTTCAAACATTTGATAATGTCAAAAGAAAAATCTAAGCAAACATGTTCTTGTTTTTAGTATTTCACCTGGTTTTATAGCACCCTGATTTATTGTTTTGTACTCTACTCTTAACTGCACTTTTACTGTAGTTTACTGTTGTCTGTACTATGTGTTCTGTCTGGAACAGCAAATGTGTCCTCGTGGCTCAATGAGGCTGTCCTGTATAAATAAATGTTGAATAAACGAGAAGAAACCCGCAGGTCATGTCTTCACTCAACCTGGTGGTCACCTTACCTCCAACATGGCGGCTCAGCAGGTAGTTCATTTACAGCTCAATGTGCAGAACTCTGTTCGAGGCGCGCGCACGTGTTTGTCTTTTAACTGTGGGAGTTTGTTTAACACCTGATGGTTGAATTACCATCAGGTGTGCTGCAGGTGCAGCTCGGCCACCAATCAGGAGCCTGCTTCAGAGCAGGGGGTGACGTCACGTCCCAGGTAGAAACGAAACCAGCCGAACGGACATTTATATAATATATTCCTGTACATTTATATATTTACATTGAGACGACGGCTCGAGTTGACATTAGAGTTTAAAGAAGCTGTGGCTGCAGGACAAGGCGGCGCCAAGAGGGAAGCTTTGTTGTTTACATATTTATAGGACGAAGGCTGACGTCATCGAATCCGCTGAACATGAAGCATCTACAAGTTTAAAGTGTCTGTGCATAGAAAGTGGAAGAAAACATATTTTGGACATTTACTACAACACGCAAATTTGACTTTTGAACTCGGTGCAGTTAAAGTGAAACAGGAAGTGACATCAGAGGGGAACTTCCGGGTCTTTGTTTATTGAAACTACTATTCCTCCGATCAAATTAATCCACAGAAACATGAGATTAATCTGCTGTCTGCGCTGTGAGCCATTGGAGCATAACTTTCACATCACTTCCTGTTACTGACGTCACTTCCTGTTAATGCACGTGAGAATACTGTACATTTGCACTGCTCATTTCAGCAGTGTGAAAATATTTTTTGCAATAAGTTATCTATCCAAAAATGTATGTCAGACTTGTGTCTGTGTTAAACAGGACTAACCTGTGAGTTCAGCCGTTTGTCCACGTGTCCACACATGCAACCAGAAACCATGTGAGCACAAGGAAAACCTTTTATTTTTCTTATCAAGTTGCATTGAAGGATACAGACAGAAGAAAAGTAAAAACCTTGAGAAAATTGTAAAGGTTAGTTTCTCTTACAAAAACCTTTTAATGGTGTCTCCTGGTTAGAAAAGACTCGTCCTCCCACCTGCTGGAGGACATGTCCCCCCTGCGGGACAACCTTTGTGGAGCAGAATTAGACATTTTACTGAAAAAGGCTACAGCCCACTCATTTCTTTTTAAAGAAACGGGACAGAAGCGGCTGACGCTGTGGCTCCTCGTCGTTTTTCAAACTGCGAGTTTGTCCACGGTACCAGAACGTGTCGAAGAACAGGAGGAACGAGCCCAACGCACACAAGAACATGGCTGCTGCTTCAGAACAACAGCTTCCAGAACACAGGAACCAAATCAACAACTCAAAAGGAAAAGAAAAATGTCCGGCTCTATTTTTAGACCGACTGCGATCAAACAGTTGAATTAAAGCCAGTGATCAGAAGTGATCACAACAGTTTCCTCTTCAGTTCAATGAAAACAAAAACTTTACAACTAAGACATTAAAGTGTACGATTGCACATCAGGGCTGCTCAGAAGAGAAAAAAATATTTTTTTTTAGATCAGTTTTGAAATTAAAGTTGCAACGATGAGAAAAAAGTGCCTTTCCTTTGTTTTATTGTTTCTAACGGTTATTTAGCAGTCCGACCCATAATCCTCGGCGTCACAGGAACAAAATGTCTTCAATAATGTAACTTTTCTGAAATTAGTCCAACTTTTTACTCAACATTTTGACTTTAATGTCAAAAATGTTACAAAAGTAAACCTTGCTCTTGCATTTGTATATTTGAGTGGCCCTGACACGCTGCTCAACAAGTTTGGTTGTTTAAAAAACAAAAACAGTTTGGTAGTCAAATCAAAATCTTATAGATACTGTATATATAAATAAGGAAATAAATTCTAAAAAAAAATATCTTCCACCTGTCTGGGTCAAAGTGGAATGTTAGTTAGACATCGTCCTCCAGAGAGAGGTTTCTGCAGCTGATGTGAAACAGCTGAAACACACAGCCGAAGCTGGCTCCGTGCTCTGACGCGGCGCAGAGCTGAACAGGACGATGGGAACGCGTCACGCCAGGTGGGCCTCATCCGCTGACTCGTCTCGTCCACTCGCCGTGTCCCGCTGCTGAAACGAAGACTGAAACCGTCCAGTCAGGGAGCACCTTCGACCCGCAGCGGTCTCACCTTCTATTCCACAAATATTTACAAAAAAATAAAAAATGCAGGAGAGAAAACTAAAATAAAAACCTAAATGGACTTGTGTCGTCGTTTAGGAGTGAAAAATGTCTAAAAACTGCTGGACCTGCAAGGAAACACTAGAGAGCCCAAAGTGTTGAGGATCTGCTTTAATAAGAAGCTGAAAATGTTCTGTCGTCGACCTGCGTGTGTGTGTGAGGGTGTGTGTGTTGAATAAAGGGAAGAAAAGGAGGACTAAAGAACCCTGACGGTGAAAAGAGGACAAAGTAAAGTACTGTTTGGCGTTCTGTGCTGCCAGTGGGGCAGGACTCGAGCACAGACCCTCCCTAACCCATGTCCTGTCACGTGTCCCCAGTCCCCCTTTAGTCCTCCAGGACGATGGGCTCGCTGCTGTTTGACGGAACGAGGGGCACGGCCAGCGAGCGGGGAGGTGGCGGCAGCTTGATCCGGACCAGGAGGTGAGGTTTCCTCGCCGCCCGGCGCATCTCTGACTGGGTCAGGTGTTTCCTCAGAGCCCTGTTGGAACAAGACCGGCAAAAACTAAATAAGACCAAAGTCCGTCTTTTCTGAGACAGTTTTAGGTCTTCCTGATGAGACACACCGTGTCTGGATCAGGGTTTACAAAACATTACACAATTCATCAGCACCTGCTGCCAGGAGGCGATGTGTGTTAGCAAAATACCTCATGAACTAGTGGATGGACTAATGAAAATCTCAGAAATGCTGCTCCATCTTATATTACAGATCTTATTGTTCCATATTTTATTAACAGAGCACTTCACTCTCAGACTGCAGGTTTATTTGTGGTTCCTAGAGTTTACATAAACAGAATGGGAGGAAGATCTTTCAGTTCTCAGGCTCCTCTCTTGTGGAGCCAACTTCCAGTTTCTGTCCATGAGGCTGACACATTGTCCAGTTTAAAGACTGGGCTGAAGACTTTAATTTTTTTTTTTTTAATAAATCCTAGTGTTGGCTTTGGTTTCCAGAGCTATCCCTTAGTTCTGCTGCTATAGGCTTAGACTGCTGGAGGACAAATTGACGTTTCTACACTGGTCCTGTTAGACCTCAGAGCTGCATTTGATACAGTTGATCATAATATTTTATTACAGATGCTTGAATATAATATTGGAATTACAGAAACAGCTCTAAAATAGTTTAAATCATATTTATCTGATAGATTCCAATTTGTAAATGTAAGGAGTCATCATACACCAAAGGTAGTTGTGGAGTTCCTCAGGGCTCAGTGCTTGGAGCAATACTATTTACCTTATATATGCTTCCATTAGGTAAAGTTATTAAACATCATGGGATACATTTTCATTGTTATGCTGATGATACACAGTTATATTTGTCCGTTAAGCCCAATGGATCCAATCAGCTGCTTAGACTACAAGCATATCTTAAAAAACCTGGTTGACCTGAACTATCCCTTAGTTATGCTGCTATAGGTTTAGACTGCTGGAGGACAAACTGACCACACTTTTTCACTCTGCCACTGTCTTTACTTACTCTGATCAACTTGTTTTGTATTTGTAATAATTTTTTCTATCATTAACTTTTTTGTTGTCTTTCAGGTTCACCTGCACCTACATCTGGACCTACCATTCTGTGTTCGTTTGTCTCTACTTTCTGTCCTCTCAAACCCAGCGGGTCAAAGCAGATGGCCGATTGTCCTGAGCCTGGTTCTGCTGGAGGTTTCTTCCTGTTAAAAGGGAGTTCTTCCTTGTTGACATTGCGCTTGCTCAGGATGGGAGACGGTGACGAAGTGAAGATTCAACACAATCTGCTGCTTAGAGAGGTTTTACTACCATAAATGTTTTTTTTAATGTATACGACTCTTTCGGTTCAATGCCCTGAGACGACTTCTGTTGTGACTTGGAGCTACAGTTGAATTGGTAAAACTTGTGAGTCGAATCACTTGAATAAAATAGCAACATGCTGAATTCCATTTTGTTGTGTTCCTGCATCTACTGCAGATGGAAGATTGTTCTTTTCGAAAATGCAGTTGCCACATCAAATCCAAGATGGCTGCCACTAATACACCGGTATACAGGTAGTCCCCGGTTTACGGCCAAGATCCGTTCTAACGGCTCGGCCGTAAACCAATTTAGCCTTAAACCGAAACTGCACACACGTGGCTGCCGTAAACGCGGATTTTAGCCTTAAACCGAAACTGAAACTAAACGGCGATCGGTAACGGCTTTTTAAACACGTTTTTTCAATGTAAAACAACTTAGAACGGCCGTTGTATTGTGTTTTAATGCGTTTCCAAGCAGTTAGCTAAAAAATACCCTAAAAAAAAAAGAAAAAAAAAAACATAAAATGCTGCATAAAAAAGTCCATGAGGTGTGATGACATCACTGGGGGCGGCGGCGGTAAACGCGAAATGCCGTAAACCGATGACGCCGTAAACCGGGGACTACCCGTAATTAAGTACAAAGCACTCTCCTTTTTTTCAGCTTTTGTTGTGGTTAACAAGCACAACAGTCTCCATGTAATGTTGATCTGTAGATTTGCACAAGGTTCAACTTTGGGAATCACACCAACCTCCCACACATAGACTGCACCATCACTGGCCAGCCGTGCTGCATCGGAACCAAAGGACGGTAAGACTCTGCCGAACGTGAACATTTTCGTACTTTGTTTTTAATGACGGGGAAGAGAAGCTCACATTGTTGAAACCACTGTGTACTATAATTTAGATAAGTGGCTGTAAGGTGAACAGTCTATTTCATGTTTCAGATGTGAAATCACCTCCAGAGAGTACTGTGACTTCATGCACGGCTACTTTCATGAGGAGGCTACACTCTGCTCACAGGTAGGACTAACTGAGATGTCTGTTGCTTTTTACTGCTGTGGTATATTTAAAACTTAACCCTCCAGGTGAAGCTCGAACTCACAACCTCAGCATCACTCTGTCAGTTACTGTTTTATAAGTACTGCGCAATGACCAATTGCACCACTGGAGCCTGTGGAAGCCGTTTTACTGAAGACCATGGGTTGTACATTGGTGGTTTCGTCCACTTGGGAGCAGCTCAGTTGAGTGATAGCATGTTTTTCTTGATGTCTTTTAGGTGGCCTGTATGGATGATGTATGTGGACTTCTGCCTTTCCTCAATCCAGAGATCCCTGATCAGTTTTCCCGGCTGTGGCTATCTCTGTTTCTTCATGCTGGGTGACTGAACTTATTGTTAGCTCAGGACACTGCTTTTTAATGTAAAAATGGAAGAGAACTGTGAATCATACAATCAATTTACGGTATATTGTTAGGTGCACTGTTAGTTCAAAAAGTTTTCTGAACCTCCTTGAATTTTTGTAATTTTCCTCAGTTTCAGCTTGACAGTACAATCATTTATTTAATTTTACCTATTATTCTACACACATAGTGTACCTCAAAATGACAATGGGAAGACAGAATGAATAAAATGGGAATTTAATAACAATAAATAAACATTAAAGGAACTCAGCATTTATCTGCTGACTGGGTGAGCAATAAGTCTATTTTGCTCTGGATTGACTTAGAAAGGTCTATAATTCACTGTCCATTGAAATCTTTGCTCTTCCTAAATAAAGCAAACATCTGTAAATCTGTCTGTACCAATCCAGTTACGTGAGCCACAACTGAAGTGTGATAGACAATCAGAAAACTAGAGGGCAGGTCACAAACTACTTCTGTTTTCACCCCAATATGTGACAACCCTGACTTCTTACTTGGGACAGTAACTTTAACAATTGGGCTGATAAGGGAATATACAAGTTACAGGATCTATTGGAAGGAACCTACCCTGATGTCGTTTAGTCAATTAATTAAAATTACATTGTTGCAAGTGAGGACTTTTTTCATCAGGACATGTCAGACTCAGAGTGAACACTGTTTTTGACGGCTACCTCAGTACATTTTACAAGGCTCCTAAATGTGTCAATATCAGGAAAGCCTCTCACTTGAAGGAATAGTGGGAAAAGGATCTTAACTGTAATAATAATGATAATGAATGGAACAGCGCTTGGAGAAATGCAAAAACTTTAAGTGCCTGTATTAGAGTCAGAGACACTTTGATGATTCTTCACAGGACTCTCCATATCAAAGGCAAAAATTCAAACCTGCTTCATCGCCACGGTGCTTGAAATGTGAGACTGAGACGGCACTCACACACTGCTTTTGATCTTGCAGTAAAATGAAACAATTCTGGCAGATCGATTGTAGAGAAATGAATAAAATCATATATCTTAATTTAAATAACAGTTCCTTGTATTTGTTACTTGAAATAACTGATCCTGTTATCAGTGACAAATATAAAAGAAAGCTCTACAGAATGCTAACTTTCTGTGCTAGACAATGCCTCGTCCTGAACTGGATACCTGAAAGAATCCCCTCCAAGACAGAAGGTTATACTCAACTATGTTGCTCTTAATTATTTGACATGCTGACTACAATATGATTTGTTTATTAACCTTTATTTAATCAGGCAAATCCCACTGAGATAACAGATCTATCTCTTTTACAAGGGAGGCCTGGACCTGAAGGCAGCCTAACATGCAAAATTTTGGTCTGTGGGAGGAAACCGGAGTACCTGGAGAAAACCCATGCAAGCACAAGAACATGCAAACTCCACACAGAAAGACCCCAGGTCCAACCGGGGATTGCACCCAGGACCTTCTTGC
Source organism: Hypsolebias longignatus (assembly GCA_031762435.1). NCBI lineage: Eukaryota > Metazoa > Chordata > Actinopteri > Cyprinodontiformes > Rivulidae > Hypsolebias > Hypsolebias longignatus. The sequence continues at coordinate 9,413,857 of JARVGV010000527.1, forward strand.
TGTGAGGCAACAGTGCTAACCACTGAGCCATCATGCTGCCAGAATACCAATATATGATGGTGTTTTAGTGAAAACATGGAAACCTCTTTTGTCATATCTTGGAATTAATTACACAATTCATTCATTCATTCAAACTTTATTTAAACAGATTAGTCCCATTGAGCCACAAGAACTAATTTACTGTACAAGATACACCTGAATTTTAACAGAGTGATGACAACAGTGGACAACAACGACAACAATAGGCTTCCACAAACTTTTGTATCATAGTACTGTTAATGTACAATACTTATTCTAGATGCACTTTCCTTTTAGTGTTCTTTTTTATGTGCATGCAGCGAACAACTGACTGTAGCTCCCAAATGTGTTTTATGGCAAAAGAGAAGGAAGTGAATGAAATTCAGCTCAGTTGCCTCCCATTTTTGGGCTCTCTAAGATATTTCTTGACCTTGATTGTGATCCACCTTTGGAAAATAAATTGGACATAATTTAGAAAGACATGCCTCCCAATATAAAGGCTCCAAGCTAAGAATCAGAGCAAAAACCTGTCATGAGGTCAAATGAACTGTTAACACTATCCTAGCAGTGAAGCATGGTTATGACAGCATCATGCTGTGGGTGTAAAGAACTCACAGACAGGATTATTGCTGTTGGACTAAAAGGCTACAAATACTTATATTACACTCACAGTTTTCAGTGCTCAGTGGCCTTTATGATTCACAAATAGATGATGTTTTGCCATTCCATGCTGAGCAGTCAAAGGAGAAGGTTGTGAGAGAGAGGCAACCAAGAACCTGATGGTCACTCACTGAGCTTCAGAGATCCTGAGTGGAGATGGGACCAAGTTCCAGAAGAACAAGCAGAGCTGTACACCTCTACAGATCCGGGCTTTATGGCAGAGTGTCTAGACCAGGGGTCCGCAACCTGCGGCTCTGGAGTCACATGTGGCTCTTTGGTCCCTCTGCAGCGTCTTTTTCAAGCTTTGACCAAAACTGAAATAAAACTGAATTTTATTGTTATAACAACTAAAAGGGCTAGTTTTAGCAGCTTTGCTGTAATTTATTTAGCAAATATATGAATACTAGAATCATTACAAGGAGTAAAACATACTCATTTTCACTTTACACTTTAGTTCTTCAAAGTAGGATACATAATTTTTCTACAATAAAAAAAAATCACATAAGAATGCATAGTTTATTGTTTTAACTTTTTCGAAACTGGGCAAAAACTATATTATTTTTTTCCTTCTTTCCAACAATCTCGTCGTTTATTTTGTCTTAGAGTGTAAAAATATCAATAAATGTTAACAAGCCTTAGATATTTTTAGTTTTATAAAATCACCTCTACTGTCCAGAAAAGCGCCCTTCAACTAACAAAGTGGTCCGTGGGCCACCAGTTGAGAATCCCAGTTGTAGCAGGTATTGTGGCTCTGGTCAAATTTAATTTAGTGAACAAAGGGGCAGAAATGGCTCTTTTGATTGTAAAGGTTGCAGACCCCTGGTCTAGACGGAAGCCCACTTGAAGCCCTCCCAAACTGTGAGGAACAGGATTATCTACTCTGATGCAATTGAGGTTGAACAAAATGAACACCATCCAAACAGTGAAGCATGGTGGTGGAAGCATCATACTGTAGAGGGAGGAGGCTTTGGCATCAGACACTGGAAAGTTGGTCTGGGTTGGAAAAAAAAATGCTTAATGAAGCAAAGTGCAGTGAAAGCTTCAAACCTGTTCCACAGACCTTAAGACTTCTGTCTGGATCCAAGGTTCATCTTCCAACATGACATTGAGCTAAAGCACACAAAGAAGCCCTGAAAATGTCCATGTGACAATGGTCCGGATCCAACCCGACTGAACTTGAGAGGATTCAGAAACGATGTCAGAATTTTTTCCAATCCAGATGTGGAAAAAAATGTTGTGACAAACATCCTCAAAAACTTGAGGCTGAAACTGCTTCCAAAGATGCTTCAATTTAACACAAAAAGTCTGAATATTTATATAAATGTGATTTTTCAGTTCATTTATTTATTTATTTTAGATTTTCTTCTTCTTTTTCTTTCCTTTTTTTAACAAATATATTTTAATTTGTAGTGAGTGTAGAGTATTGGGGGTAAATGTTAGTTTCAACAATTGTACCTGCAATGTTACAAATATAGGGGATCTGAAAACTGTGTATCTGTTGTAGATAATATTTTCTGTCTGTGTTGTTGCAGGATCCTGCACTGCCTGGTGTCTGTGCTGTTCCAGATGACAGTACTGAGAGATTTAGAGAAGCTGGCTGGCTGGCTGAGAATCTCCATCATCTACATGCTGAGTGGCATCACTGGCAACTTGGCCTCTGCCATTTTCCTGCCATACAGAGCAGAGGTAAAGCAGTCTGTACATCAGCCTGCATGGTGCCAGTGTGGTTAACAGAGCTGTATAATCTCTTTGGTTCTTACTCCAGGTGGGTCCTGCAGGCAGCCAGTTTGGCATCCTGTCCTGTCTGTTTGTGGAGCTGCTTCAGAGCTGGCAGATCCTTGAGCGACCTTGGCGAGCATTTGCAAAACTGTTTGCAATCTCCGTCTTCTTCTTCTCCTTTGGTCTGCTTCCTTGGATTGACAACTTTGCTCACATCTGTGGTTTTGTGTCGGGATTCTTTCTGTCCTTTGCCTTCTTGCCGTACATCAGGTAGGTGAAGAAAATTATTTCTGGTTTCTGAGTGTGTAAAGATCAGTTAACAGACAATCTGTAACTTCTTGTTTTTAATGCCTCCAGCTTTGGGCGCTCTGACATGTACCGGAAGCGAATTCAGATCTGTGGCTTTCTGCTGGTCTTTCTGGGTCTGCTTTCCATGCTAGTCGTCCTCTTCTATGTGTACCCTGTGAAGTGCGACTGGTGCGAGTACCTCACCTGCATCCCGATAACAGACAAGTTCTGTGAGAAATATGACTTAAATGCACACCTGCACTGAAGATCTGTTGCTGAAATGTCAGAGCTGGTTGAGATGTTTTGTCATGTGAGGATGGAGGTGGTAACTGGACTTGGAGATGCAGAACAGTTTGTGGCTGAGCAGGAACAATTCTTATGGCACAGCAAACAGCTAGTCAGAATCTGTACAAATCACTGAGCTCCAAATGTAGTGGAAAGACATTGGAAACCTTATGTCTTTCCACTACCCTAACCCTAACCTAACCCTAACCCTAACCCTAACTCTAACCCACTGAGAGGAAATTCTGCGCAAGAAGGACATTTAAGCACTTGCACAGAAACAAGTAGATAAAAAAGGAAGTTTGCTGAGGAAGAATACTGACTTGTGGCTTCTCAGTGACATATGGATTTTTTTTTGTCAATTTAACTTTGTTGTAAAACTGATGTCATATCGCCCCTCAGTGGCCAAAAGGGACATTACATGTTCAGAAGAGGAATAAACTTTGTATTATTTTTTAATCAGTGTTCAGTTTTGTACTTTGTGTCTTTAAACTCACAAAGAAACAAAGCTCCGAAATACTTTAGTGTGCCTTAAAGACACTCACAGTCACTCAAACATGTTGTCTTGTATAAGAACACATGCACAAAAACTGTGTTGAAATACTTTTACAAGACAAACTCCTGTAAAAACGTTTTTACTGCAGTGTTTAGTAGCTGTATTTGTTTACTACATTACTTTGTATAATGGAAACTCATCAGCTGTAGCTTTTTTCTACACTTTACTCACAAATGACCTATTTTTTTACATTCATTCTGTAAATAAAACCCTTGAAGTTGAGCCTGTTTAATTGTGAAGAAGTTGTAATTTGTATACACTGTATAGTACTTGTATGTGTGTTTTTTCATTAAAGCTGGTAGCGTTTTAGCTACTTAATAATGAAACAAAGTTTGTTGATGTAACTGCCTATTGACAGAAAGTACCTCTGATTGTCTGACTGACAAAGGTTTGTTCTTACTTTTAACAACAAACCAAATCCTCTAGATGAGGTCTGAACTCACAACCTCAGCATCCTTATGACCTACTTTGTCTTCAAGTACTTTGTACCTCATAGCTTTATTGCCAAATATGTGGCATACCCTAAAACTGATAAACTAGACAAACCACAATACTGCCGCCCAGTGGTGTAGTCTACATTTTTGTACTGGGTATACTGTGCTTAGAACTGAAGTACACCAGTTAGTACAATGTAATTGTCAATTTATTTTGATTTTTAAGCATATTGAACATTTTAAAATTTCTCTGATGCTTATATTTGAATAAATGTACAAAAAAAGTGTGCAACTGTTGGCTTTGTATTCAAAATATGTTATAGAATTTATAAAACAGTATCAAAGCAAAACAAAAATGTTCAAGTTTGAAGTAGTAAGTACAGAAGTATTAATTATACAAAAAAACAGGTGGAACCAACTCAGTATGTCTATAAAATGTTCCAAATACAGTATGTTGACAATGCACATGCCCAATGATTTGTTACATATCATCAGGCACTTTTAAGTTGTCAAGTCAACTTTATTTCTACTACAGGGGAATGGGGTCGAGATGGAGTAGAGGCAGCTGACTTGGGACCTGAAAGTCCCAGGCTCAATCGTCGGCCATTCCTACGTCGTGCTGTCTCTGAACAAGACACACAATCCCTAATTGCTCCACGGGCAGCTTACATAGCTGCCCACCGCTGAGGTAAAATGTTACGTTTCTTAAAGTTAAACATCAAGCAGCACTTCCTGTTGATGTTACTGATGGTTTCATGACGTGAAATTCAGAAGATCTAAACAAAAGAACAGCTGATGTAAAATATTCGCAGCTCACACAGAAACTTTAGAAAAATGCATAAAGTTCAGATTAATTCTAGGTTTTCTCATTTACAAACAATGTGGTAAAACATATTCAAAAAAGAGTTTACTGTATTTGGAAATACAAAGCCAGAGATGCAAAGTCGGTAATAAGAAGCATTTTGCAGACTTTATACAACCAAACTGCATGGCTGAAAGACTGACATTCTGAAAGACTCCCCCCATCAACATTAAAGAAAGAAAACGAGAATTAAGAACCATATTGTTCTGAGAAAACCATGTTTGATGTAAAAAAAACAACAACAACAAAAAAACGTTTAAGATAAATGTAGTTTTGTATAAAGAAATGTGACCTTATACAACCAAACTGCATGGCTGAAAGACTGACATTCTGAAAGACTCCCCCCATCAGCATTAAAGAAAGAAAACGAGAATTAAGAACCATATTGTTCTGAGAAAACCATGTTTGATGTAAAAAAAAACCAACAACAAAAAAAACCGTTTAAGATAAATGTAGTTTTGTTTAAAGAAATGTGACCTTAAAAAGAGAAACAGTAAAATTATTAATCTGTTAATAAACTGACAAATATAAAAATGCCTCAAACTTTTTGCCCCAATTCACTTCCTGTGTACAGGCCGATTTATAACAGAAGTTTTCTCAGGTTACTATGCTGAAAAATTCCATATCATTAATTTGTTTCAGTCAAAATTCAGGTTCTAATTTTAATCCAATCACAGCCAAATCATTTCTGTTGTCATACAATACATTCGTATATACAGTGGTGCCTAAAAGTTTGTGAAGCCTTTAGAATTTTCTATATTTCTGCAAAGTGTAAGCTCAGTGGAGACCGTGCTTTTGCTGTGGCAGCTCATAAACTATGGAATGACCTTCCCTTGAACATCAGACAAGCCTCTTCTGTCTGTTTTTGAATCCCTTCTTAAAACTCATCTCTTCTCACTGGCCTTGGACACCATCTGAGATGTTGACTTCTAATTATTTTACTATTTTTTAACTGTCTGATTGTATGATTTTTTTATTGTGTGTACAGCACTTTGGTCCTGTGGGTGTCATGTTCTACAAATAAAGTTGGTATGGTATTGTATAAATATGCCCTAAAACATCATCAGATTTTCACACAAGTCCTAAAAGTAGATAAAGAAAACCCATTTAAACAAATGAGACAAATATTATACTTGGTCATTTATTTATTGAGGAAAATGAGCCAATATTATATACTGTATTTGTGATGGTAAAAGTATATGAACCTCTAGGAATAGCAGTTAATTTGAAGGTGTTTTGGTCTCAGGGTTCAGCACCCCCTACAGCCCTCTGTCAAAATAGGGTAATTGGACCCCCCTAGACTCCTATTACCCAGTCAGTCAGTCTCTCTTAGGCTGGGTTCAAGAAAGATTCAACCAGGCACTTCAACTTTTATCTGTAGGACACATCCCTATTTCATCCCACAGCTCCTAGATTCAAGTATCTGTGAACCCCAAGTTTACCACATTAAATGGCTGCTCTTTCTCTATATGACATTTGCAATTGGCAGTTGGCTCTTGGTAAAGCTTGCAGCGGCAAGGACGGTTGACCACCTGGGTATTGTGCAAAAATCCAAAACTAAGTAAACATTAAAAACCACCCAAAAATCTCAGAACCAAGCACACTTCCAACAGACTGGCTTTCTTGGACTTTGAGGTCTCAGTTTCTGAAGGAGGACATTTGCAAACTGAGGTGTACCGCAAACCCACACACACAGAGACCAGTATTTGCAGTTTGACTCCCATCACCCTCTGGAGCACAAGTTAGGAGTCATCAGGACTCTGTATCACAGAG
>JARVGV010000527.1:9480996-9491855 GCA_031762435.1 Hypsolebias longignatus
TCTGGTCTGACTCAATGGTTTTATGATGGTAATCCTGTTTCTTCTCTGTAAGGGTGTGTGTGAAGAACAAACCTATGAAGAAATTCAAGAGAATTTTCCAGAAGAGTTTGCGATGAGAGACCAGGACAAGTATCGTTATCGTTATCCTAAGGGAGAGGTAACGGGTGCTTTGCATCCAGAATAAAATTGTCAATTTTGCATAAATTGGATTTAACTGCTTTGTGAAAAAAATATGCATAATGTTTAACTGACATGCTTACTTTTCATTTTAGAACAAAGATTTTTAACATTAAATATTTAATATCTTATATAAATATGAGAAAATACATGAACCTTCCCGGCAGTTACAACAAGTTTTAGGTCCACCAAACGATTAGAACATTGCCTTAATAAAATAAAAAAATATAACCCAGATAATTTCTTCAGGAAATGACTGTTGATAGTTCATGTAGTTCTTACCTTACTGCTATATGTTTTGTTTTCATTCATTTAGTTGTAATTATTTTTCATGTTTAAATGAAAGCTCTTGTAGCATTGTGAATGTGTAAACAACAGGACTAGGGGTAGGTTTAGCCTCTTTGGTGCCCTGGGTGAACAACCTCTGGCACCTCAAATTACAACATAGCAGCTCCTGTAAACTGGGTCTTGATAGGAGGAAAGAAGATGACAACAGCTGTTCCATAATATAAACACTCTGGTGAAACCTATAGGGTTCCCCATGGCAATTTATCCTCAAGGAGGGTTCAGACTGAGCTATTCATAAGGCTTGAAAAAAGCAAGGCCACAAGGTCCACATACTATGGCACATTTTGGATCCAGTTTTGGGTAGGGCAAACTTGGCAACTAAGGCCCAGCTGGGCCCAGAACAAATGAGCTATAAGATGCCATTTCCTTGTTTTTCTGTGAGGAGAGTATTTGAGGCTAGAGTGAATGGTTGTCTCTTGTCCCTGTAATAGACTTGTGACCTGTCCAGGGTGTCCCACCATTTGCACAGTAATGGTTGGACATGGGCACCACTAACCCCTGCAACCAAAAATGGAAGGAGTAGATGAAGATAAAGGATGGATGGATGGATGGATGGATAGCACAGTGTGAGCTGTGTAGGGATGGGCCAAAAAGTCAAGCTCTTGATTTACTGGTCCATCTATAATCCAGTCGTCCTCACATATGGCGACAGGATTTGGATAATAACTGAAAGGACACATCCTTGAAATGAGCAAGTAAAACAAGTTTTCTCTGTTGGATGGCTTGACTGGAAGAGCTCATGGTAACACTGTGCTCCTCTGCTCTGAAAGGATTCAACTGAAGTGATTGAGGCATCTGACTGATTTTTGATCATTAGGTGGTTGATGGACATTCATGGTAAAGTGCATTATGTAAGGATTGTGCCCTCTGCTTGGCCCTCCTTGTCTACTCTCCCACTTGTTTCTGGTTAATCATCCCCGATCTGTTTCGTCCTTGTCTTATACCCAGGTGTTTGTAATTTGTTTAGTTTTGTCTGAGTATATAAGCCCTGATCTGTATCTTTGTCATTGTCGGGTCATCGTCGAGTATACCCCTGTGTCTCACCAGTCCTCAGTCCTGTAAGTGTTTGCTGCCTCGTCAGCTGTTTATTTCATCATTAAAGTGTTTATTTTTACATTACTTCCTGGCCTCCGAGACTCTGTCTGCACCACTGGGTTTTATCCTGTCCTCAGAGAGGAATCCTGACAATATGACCCGACCAAAACAAAAACCCAGCAGACAGAAATTCGCTCTGACCTGCCCGCTCGAGCCCACATGGATGGAGGAAACAGTGTTCCGCTGCAGCGGGTTCCAGATCCGACCCGTGCCGGCACAAAGAGACTTCTGCCGGGAGGTGGAGATCCTGCCTTCTCTCTTCCTGGTCCTCGAAGAAGAGAGACGGTCCCGGCTCCGGATGGGCTGCGTGACTCTTGAGTCTAGCCCCTCCTCATCTCCGGCTCCGTGTGGCTATTCTGGGTGGACATTGGGAGAGGACGCAGAAATAGAGGACGAGTTCTTTTCCATCCCTGTCCCACTTCCACATTGCTGCCACCGGAACAGCAAGAAATGAACCCGGAAGCGGTCTGGAGTGCTCGTCCCGACACCTGCAACTCAGCTCGGCGGAGTCTAGCTTCCTGAGGTTAGTCCCAGCGTTTCCACGGGGGTGGGTCCTGTCGCCTCACCTTCCAGGGTTCCGGTGAGGGCAGGGTCCAGTGCCTCGCCATCACTCCAGGCTGTGCCTGCTCATTTCGGCGAGACTGAGTCTTCCAAGCCCGGTCCTTGTGTCTCCATGGGGGCAGGTTCCGTCGCCTCACCTTCCAGGTTTCCGGTGGAGGCAGACCTTGGCCTTTCACCCCCGCACAAAGTTCCCACAGGACTCAATCGTATCACCTCTCACTCCTCCCCCTGTTTGTCTAGAGACCAGATGAAGGGGGGCCAGCCCGAAGATCAGTTAACAGAACAATTTCACAACACTCCAGCAGAGGTCATCCCAGGAACTTCTTCAGGCATGATAAATATTCCTGACATCAACCACATAAACTCCAATCTACAAAGACTGTTTTCTTCAGCTGAAGATAACCCGGACTGTTCAAATCTATTTCTCACATTAGCTGAAAAACAATTGTTGTCCATACCTGGTCTCAGATCCATCCCTGAATACCTCCAGATCCTTAACAAGATTAAGTCTATTAGACACTCAACACCAAAACCAATCACTGGCCCGCTTGAACTGATTCTGCATATTGAGGTCTCCCCATCACCTGCAGGTTCTCCAGTGCCTGCAGTGTCCTGTTCCGAGGGGGTCCTAGATGATGCCCCTCATGTCTCCCGTGTTGAGGGAGGTCTTGAGTCCAAGGAGGAGTTCCGGCCTGGTCCTGGACCGTGCCGCCGCCACCAAGGCAGAGGTCGACGGCGGAGAGGACCTACTGACTCAGCCCCAGTCAAAGAGGCAGACTCGACAGCTGACTCCTCGCCTGCAGACTCGGCGGCTGACTCCTCGCCTGTAGACTTGACGGCTGACTCCTTGATGGCTGACTCCTCGCCTGCAGACTCGACAGCTGACTCCTCACTTGCAGACTCGACGGCTGACTCCTCGCCTGCAGACTCCTCGCTCTATGGCTCCTGGTTCTGGCTCTTTGGCTCCTGGCTCTTTGGCTCCTGGTTCTGGCTCTTTGGCTCCTGGCTCTTTGGCTCCTGGTTTTGGCTCTTTGGCTCCTAGCTCTTCGGCTCCTGACTCTTTGGCTCCTGGTTTTGGCTCTTTGGCTCCTGGTTCTGGCTCTTGGGCTCCTGGCTCTTGGTTCTGGCTCTTGGGCTCCTGGCTCTTTGGCTCCTGGTTTTGGCTCTTCGGCTCCTGACTCTTTGGCTCCTGGTTTTAGCTCTTTGGCTCCTGGCTCTTTGGCTCCTGACTCTTTGGCTCCTGGTTTTGGCTCTTTGGCTCCTGGTTCTGGCTCTTCAGCTCCTGGCTCTTCGGCTCCTGGCTTTTCGGCTCCTGGCTCTTTGGCTCCTGTTCTTGGCTCTTTGGCACCTGGTCTTGGCTCTTTGGCTCCTAGTCTTGGCTCTTCGCCTCCTGGTCTTGGCTCTTGGGCTCCTGGTCTCAGCTCTTTGGCTCCTCGTCTTGGCTCTTCGGCCCTTGGTTCTACGACCGAAGATTCTACCCATGCCGACGATGCCTTGACAGCCACAGAAGGTCCCAGCGCCACCGACGCCTAGACAGCCAAAGAGGGTCTCAGCGCCACCGACACCTTGACAGCCACAGAGGGTCTCAGCACCGCCAATGCCTTGTCAGCCACAGAGGGTCTCAGCGCTGCTGATGACTCGATGCCTGCAGACTGCTCGTCCGACGACTCTTCGGCTGCAGACCCCTCGCCTGATGACTCCTCGGCTGGAGACTCCTCGCCCGACGACTCCTCAGCTGGAGACTCCTCACCCGATGACTCGTCGGCTGCAGACCGCACCCCCGACGACTCCTCCGCTGCAGACCGCATGCCCGACGTCCCCTCGCCTAACGACTCGCCGCCTGCCTTTTCGCACGCCTGATGTCCCCTCACCTAACGACTCACCTCTGCAAGATCACATGCCCGACGTCCCCTTGCCTAACGACTCGCCGCCTGCAGATCGCACGCCCGACGTCCCCTCGCCTAACGACTCGCCGCCTGCAGATCGCACGCCCGACGTCCACTCGCCTAACGACTCGCCGCCTGCAGATTGCACGCTCAATGTCTCTTCGTCCAACGTCTCTTTGCCTGACGTCTCATCGCCTGCTGCGGAGGCTCGACGGCTCCTCTCGTCGCCTGCTGCGGAGGATCGCCGGCTCCTCTCGTCGCCTGCTGCGGAGGCTTGATGGCTCCTCTCGTCGCCTGCTGCGGAGGCTCTACGGCTCCTCTCATCGCCTGCTGTGGAGGCGGCTCCCCAGTGGTCCCTACAACCACTGTCTTTGCATCTGCGGGTTCCACGTTGCCTGGTGCGGAGACTCCTTGGCTCCCCGCACCGCCTACTGCAGCACTTGAGGTCGCTTGCTGCAGTTCCTGGATTCCTTGAACTTACTCTTTGTGTCAGACGGCCTCCCAGCCAACCCCCTGAACTGTCTCTTCATGTCGGATGGACTCCCAGCCACCACCCCCTTTGACCTTTTTGGTATTTTCTTAGAGTTAGTCTTTGTGTTTAGTTTCCCCAGTTTTTCTTAGGTTTAGTCTTTGTGTTTTGTTTCTGCAGTTTCCCTTGAGTTTTGTTGTGTTACTCCCAGGCTTTGTCCTGCCGGTTTTTGGTTCCCTGCCCTTGTGTTTTCCTAGTGCCCTCCTTCCTTGCAGTTCCTCCCTCCGCCCGCCCTAGTTTTTTCTTTTTTGGGGGATGGGGGGTTCTGGGGATATCTGGGGGTGTCTTTGGGGAGTGGGGTGGGTATTGTAAGGATTGTGCCCTCTGCTGGGCCCTCCTTGTCTACTCTCCCTCTTGTCTCTGGTTAATCATCTCCAATCTGTTTCGTCCTTGTCTTATACCCAGGTGTTTGTAATTTGTTTCGTTTTGTCTGAGTATATAAGCCCTGGTCAGTGTCTTTGTCATTGTCGGGTATACCCCTGTGTCTCACCTGTCCTCAGTCCTGTAAGTGTTTGCTGCCTCGTCAGCTGTTTATTTCATTATTAAAGTGTTTATTTTTACATTACTTCCTGGCCTCCAAGACTGTCTGCACCACTGGGTTTTATCCTGTCCTCAGAGAGGAATCCTGACATATTATGTCACTTCCTGTTTTCTCTGCTGGTAATTGGAGTATTTTTTTGTTCAAGGAATCTTTTATTTTTCTGGATCTATCTATATTTGCACAGTTTTACATTCTAGTACACAAACACCCTTTTAATAGTTGTTTTCTACTATCAGATTGTGCTTGAGACACCTTTTTGCCTTTCAATATTCTTTGTTTTAATCGATGTAGGCCCATTTGAAACCTGCTAGCTCTTGCTAGCATTAGCTTAGCATGGTGTCTGTTCTCTCCTGGCTTCCTCTGTTCTCACTTGTTCTGTGTCAGATGTTCAGCTATTCCTCTGCCTCCTTTAGTGGTAATGATACATGTAATAAACGTAGTCTTATGATAGCTTTGGAGGAGAGGCTGTCTGAATTAGAAGCTCGGCTCTGCACTGTTGAAAGACCATTAGCTACTCTGGTCCCCTTAGGATGCGCAGAGCCACTGAGGCTAGCTCTTGTTAGTGGTCCTCCAGCAGACTCCAAGCTGCAGGGACCCCAGGCCGGCTGGGTGATGGTCCGGAGTAAGCGTAGAGGCTAAGCCCCCTGTTCACCACAGTTCACATTTCAAATCAGTCTTCCTCACAGTGACACACCCGCTGACAAGCACACCCTGGTAATTGGCAGCTCTAAAGTCCAAAACATAGCACTAGGGACTCCAGCAACCATAGTCAAAAACATTCTGGGGTCCATAGATTGACGCTGAAACTAACCTGAAACTGCTGGCTAAGGCTAAGGATAAATACAGCTGGCTAAGGCTAAAGATAAATACAGTACAGTAAGATTGTTATTCTGGTAATAACACCCAGTTACGCATATCAGAGGTCACTAAAATTAATGTTGCTTCAGTGTGTAACCTTGCTGAAATCATGTCGGACTTAGTGTTTCTTTCTGGTCCCCTCCCCAAACTAACCAGCAACAATGTTTAGTCATACGTAATCGTACAACCACTGGCGGTCCAGGTAGTGTTCCGAAAATAATGTGTAGATGCTTTTTGAGGAAACCTGGTCTTATGCGGAGAGATGGCATTTGTCCCACTTTGGGTGGAGCTGCTCTTCTTTCGAGAAATTTGGCCAATTTTGTTAGACATCCAAATAATTGACAACCCAGGGTCCAGTTCAGGAAGCATAGTTGTAGGGAAGGGAAGGGAAGTCTGAGATTGTCATAATTGTATGTTCCCATACAGTGATGAAATTAGTTCTCTCCAATTAACCCATCATACATGATGAAATATGCTCAGGTGGAGAGTGGGCAGCTATGTAAGTGCCCGGGGGCACTCTCACTTACTCACCTCTCACTTACTCTCACTTACACTCTATAAGTGGCTTTAAACATCTGTTAAAGGGTGTGTGACATGATGTTGGAACTATGCATAAAGTGGCACAACATATATACGTTGTATCATTCAACTATGTTCATTTTTACAAGCAAAATGATAAATCAATGAAAATTTGATTTAAAAGTGATTTTAAACTTGCGCTGTGTTTCGTCACAGGAAATCCGGGTACTTCAGCATGTGACGTCTGTGACGTAGAGACAAGAATGTCTGTCAGCGGGTGTCATTACAACGCAGTCATTGTCTTCAAGATCGCCTTTTTTTTTGTAAAACTTGAAAATGCCGTTACGTTGTGTCGCATTTGGGTGTTCTAATATCGCCAGTGAAGAAGTGAGCCTTTTCACTTTCCCAAAAGATGAAAAACTTCGTCAAGAATGGACAAAACAAGTCCATAGAACGAGGGACAGATGGGCAGTGCTTTTCAACCACTGTTCCACGGCACACTATCGTCAGGTGTGCCGTGGGCGAAGCGACATATTTATTGATTTTTCCCCCATATTTTTAGACCAATTTTTGGCTGAGATATGACCGTTTTTTATTTAGGCAAAAAAATGATGCAGTACCACTTTTGGTCGCTAGGGTCCACCGACCGTTCCCAGCTCATGTGTCCGACAGAAGCCTCCTCTGCTCGGACTCACTCTGTCGCAGCACAGCCTCCTGCTCTCAGGAGCTCTGAACTACGGTACTGTAACCTCAGTGTTTGACTGTTCGCAAAATAGCTCATGAACCACACGACAGATTTTGATGAAACTTACAGAAAGTAATCACTGTATGGACATTTACAACTGATTAGCGTTAGGAGATGTTTGAGCTAAAATTCGATTTATTTATAATTTATTTTGTATTTATTTTACGTTTGGAAGAGCCATCAAAGCGAAACTATTTAAATCAAGCTGATTTGAACATTACGTTAATTTTTAAAGGTAAAGTTCACCTCAAAAACACTTGCTATAATGTCAGCCAACATATATATTTTTAGGTGTTTATTTTGCTAAATTTTAAAGAAATGCACGGTTTCCTTTCGCTGCGCGTGCACATTTTGTTGATCCGACATAGCAAAACTAATTTTTAAATCCAGCTTATTAGACAAATACGTTTATTTATTAAGGTAAAGTTCAGCTCAGAAACACTTTTGCTATAATGTCAGCCAACAAATTTTTTTTAGGTGTTTACTTTGCTAAATTTTAAAGAAATGCAGCATTCCCACCGTGCGGGTGCACATAGCGAAACAAATTTTTTAATCCAGCTCATTTGACAATTACTTTCATTTATTAAGGAAATGTTCAGCTAAGACACATCTTTGTTATAATTTTCAGCAAAGAAATAATTGTTTTTACTGTGTTAATCTTGTTAAAATCCTTTCATGCACGCCATGTCGCAGCATATCCATTTTTGGCAAAACACGCCCCACATTTCCGGGTTGTCAGCGGTGACGTGTAACATACGCGACACGTCAGCGGTGACGCATAATAGATGCGACTTATATGGCAGTGCGACACCTTTATGGATTTTTCCACATTATTGGACATAATTGGACAATGCGACTTATCGGGCGGACCGACTTATCGGCCGGAAAATACGGTAATTGTTTTGTATTTTATTATAGAATGAATGAATGAATAAATAAATAAATAAATAAATAAATAAATAAATAAATGATTTAGCTTCTTAAATCTGATTTTTATTATTTTATTTTATTGTTATTGAAATTTATTCATTTCATTAAAATCAAGTGAACAACTCAAAAAAATAAAAACATACATTCAAAATAAAATGAAAGGCAGCAGATGAAGAATAATCTTATAATCTCTGCCCCTTTTTACCCAAACATACTCACAACAATAATTTACCATAAATTAATGTCTTTTAAATACAAATATATTTTTCAGTGATAATCTGATGGCATCAGAAAGAAACACAAAGAATAATTTTTTTTAATTGAATGAATAATGTTATTTTTTACGTATCGCAATAAAACTTTTGAACCTCTGAACCTTGTTTATTGATTGAAATACATCTTGTCCACCGATGGTGGAACAATAATATTTTTCAGGGCTGTGTTTGTCTGCACTGTTGAAGTGAGTTTAAATAATACTCAGGAAGTAATTACTGTATTGTGTTTTTATCAATCAACTGATTAGCTTTTGATCAACCTGATTGAAGATGATTGTCACATTTTTCCCATCAAGTGAATTATTTGACATCTCTTCCTGCTTCTGTCATGATTTCTTTATGGACTTAGCTTTGATGGATGTCTTAGGATAATTTCCCATTATCTCTGTGAAACTGAGCAGAATCTTCTAGGTTTACCTGAACATACAAACATATTTCATTGACAGGCATCTTCCATAAATGTTCAGTATACTGACTTTATGATAGTTCAGTACGTTTCAACTAAAATAAAATGAGGAGTCTGCCACATGTCCACTAGTGCATGTTTTTACAGTCATCTGTGGAATGTGGCTCTCCCACATCGCACCTCCTTCATTGTTCTTAATAAAACAATCTGTCTCCTTCTTTGTTTCCTCCTGTGCCAATCAGTTAGTGATGGGTCAACAGGGATGCAGAGCTGAGGGGAAGGGGGGATCATTTTGTTCAGAGTGGGACAAGCAGGACTAATCATTGAACAAGGCAAGTCTGGGCCTGACTGGACTGAGCCAGGCTGTTAACTGGTTACTTGTGAGCTGGACCATCATAACTATTCACACACACGGAGCTGCTCATTAACTGGGTGTATAAACTTTTTTAATGGCAGCACAAACATACACACTGATTATTTTGTGCACGTTGAGAATAACAATTACATTTGAGCAACAAAAGCCCTCTAACAACTTTTAGACTTAAAAAAAAAAAAAAAAACAACACAATTTAACATGGTTTAATATTTATAGTTTAAACCCAGCAGCTAACTGATCAAAAATCAGTAGCTGACAAAAGTGTTATTTTAATGTACTGCTGTTTTAAATGTTGTTCATGTAAGGTTAATGTACTGTATACAGTAGTTTTGTTCAGCATCCTGATTAGTTAGCTTAGATCTTATTACTGTTTTCTTATATAATTTATATTTTTGTTGGATATAACTGGGACACTATATACACAATTTCATTCTATCTCATGTATCACATGCAATGTGAATAAAGGACCTTGACCTTGACTTGACCTTGGTTCCAAGGCTGGGCCCCTTTCAGCCTTTAGATACCTGCAGTCATGTTTTTGAGTTGAATGGAAACCCTTCGTTGTCCTGACAGTTAAGTCACGTTATTCAACCATTCACGTAAATCTTCAATTTAGTTCTGCTGTTAGCTTTAGCATGCCATCAAACAATAAGCAACTAATAAACTGTCAACAGATGAAGGTTTAATCAGTAAATGGAATTTGAGTTTGTGTGTATTTTTTTTTTTACAAACTAAGTTGGCTGAAAATAAATGACCAAACAATGTCTGTATTTGACAAAACATTCTTACCTAACTCATATCACACACGCCTTATATTGGAAGTCCAGTGCAAACATTTTTTTTCTCTCTTGCTCTGGTTGTGAGTGGCTGCTCTTGCCTTTCCTCCCTTATCTCCCTTCTTCCTGCTCTGCTCTCTGTCTGTGTGAAGCGACTCGGGTACTCACCTCTTGAACTTAAATTAAGATTATGGCTCTGGTATCATGGACGATCAACTCTATTGACAAGATTTTTTTCAACAAAACGACAAGGTCTGGGAGAGCCGGTGTGCCCTGCTCAGACGCACCCGGGGGGATATGTCATGGACTCGTGGGGAGAGTGGAAGGTGATGTGTCTCTCAGTTCTGTCTGTGGAGGATGTTGAAGACATGTACATATAATAGCAGGGACCCTACTTTTTGTCGTCGGAGGGGCTCTGTTCTATTGGAAATTGAAGAAGGTCTCGGGAGCAGTTTTGGCCATGATCAAGTTCCGGGCCAGTGTGAAGGTTTGATCCGTGCCGTGACTTCGTTAAATCAGCAGATTTACGAGCTAAACCGCAAGGTGGAGGCGATTTCTGAGAATCGCAGGCCACCTGCGGCTGGGACTCATCAGCGTGGTGGGTACGACCTTGCAGAAGACTCATAGCATGGATCAGTGGAATGTGTTCCCACAATTAGGCCATTCTGGAATTGGATCATCCAGATGGACTTCAAGGCTGAAGGAAAAAAAAAATCTGTCTGCCTGAAGAAAATCAACAATCAATCAATGTACAGGTAGTCCCCGTTTTACGGCTGAGATCCGTTCTAACGGCTCAGCCGTTAACCGATTTAGCTTTAAACCGGATCCGCCCGTATC
>JARVGV010000527.1:9643366-9654304 GCA_031762435.1 Hypsolebias longignatus
CCATCTCCACATCATTGCATTCAGTTTTTATTCACAATTTGTTTAGTGTCCCAACTTTTTTGGAATCTGGTTTGTAGAAATGAAGGTTGAATGAAAAAACACAGAATGTACTGAGAGACGACGACTTGTGTAAATGTATGAGTTTACTTGTAACTCTTTAACGTACTCGTACAAACTGTAACTTCATCAGTTACAAACTTTAATATTCTCATCAGCCTCAGTTCAGTACCTGTAGGGGCGGAGTCTTCGTTTGGTGCAGTGCCGTTGGTTGTTGGAGTCGGCTGCAGGTGGGTGGGGGCCACACCTGAGACGTCAGCTGGGACCATATCAGGGGCCACACCTGGTGCCCCCCCAGGGCTGCTGCTGTTAGCTTTAGGAGACAGATGGAGGACAGAGGTAGACATTTAACAGACGGTTAAAAAACACAAAGACACAGGGTGAGAAGTTCAGGTATCAGGAGAGACTCAGAGTAGAACCACTGCTCCTCCACACTGAGAAGAGCCAGCTGAGGTGGTCCATCTGGTAAGGATGCTCCCTGGGCGCCTCCCTAGGGAGGTGCTTCAGGCATGTCTGACTGGGAGGAGACGCCAGGGAAGACCCAGGACATGCTGGAGAAACTGGCCTGGGAACACCTTGGAGTCCTCCCAGAAGAGCTGGAAGAGGTGGATGTGGAAAGACATGTCTGGGTCTCCCTGATCAAGCTGCTGCCCCCACGACCCGACTTTGGAACAATGGTGGATGGAACTGGTAACTCACATGGAAACAGTACTCAGAGTATCTAGTGCAAAGTAATTCAGTGTAATAGCATGCAGCTGCATTCACCAGTGACTGACCTGAGATCAGATGAGCAGGGATGCGGTCAGTGAGGAAGTCCACCACCAGGATTCTGCTGGTGACAAACAGAACCCCTCCCTCGGTGTAAACACGGTACCGTTCAGCGCTCTGGACGTCACTGGTCACTGTCTTGGGCAGGTGGCTGACACCTTCGGCCCTCAGCTGCTCTGTGAAATACTCCTGAGAAGAAAACAAACCAGTTGTGTTGAATTGTTAAATAACTTCATCTCTTTGACACGTGTCCTAATGGACACACTGCGCGGACAGTATTTGGTCCTGACCTGTTCTGCTGTGGATGTGTTGAGCAGGAGGACGAGGCTGTCCTTCTCCGAGTAGACCCGCATGAACTGCAGCAGGATGCGGTCTATCCCCAGACCCTCGGCCACCACCAGCAGACCGTCACAGCCGAAGAGACTCAGAAACATCTCGGTCTCAAACTCCAGAAGCTTTCCCGCCATCATGGAAAAATAAAAAAAACTCTTCTAAAGATGCTACAGTGACTAAACTGTCTCTCGTTCCCACTGCCGCGGGGCAGCCGAGAGTTTGAGTAGTCGCTGAAAACCAGAGGAAAAGAACCGGTCACTGTTTTTGAGATTTTTTTTTCACTTCCGGTGACGATTTCGACCGAAGGGAAAATGGAGGGTTTAGTGAGTAGCGCCATCGTGTGGTAGGGAGCAACACATGTACCGGAAGTATACTTACATACTGTACACATATACTGTACAGTATAAATATTAATGTAAAAAAAGATATATATATATATATATATATATATATATATATATATACAGTATATATATGTATACAGCAGCGCTCTCACCACATATGTGTTTATTGCTGTCTTGTAGAGGCAAAAGGTTGCCAGTTTTTTCGCCTGTTTGTGCATCACTTGACTTATGTGTTAGCAAAATATCTCATGAATCACCAAATGGATTTTGAATATGATTATAACTTGATTAATTTTACATATATTGAGCGTGAATCCGGTAGCTCAGAGTCATACACAACTTTTAAAGTGTCAGCTGATTGTATACGTTGCTACAATATTTTATAGTCAACTCAGTCTGTCTGTTAATAAAATACCGTACTGTCATGAATCAATACAAACATTTTAATAAAACTCTTAAATAATCATAGCAGACATCTACAACAGTTTATCCTTTGGTGTAAACTCAGCTCAAAATGGCTGCTACAGCTAAATTAATTTTGGAAACAGAAAAAATGCTTTCACACAGCAAATAAAAAAAAATGTAATTCACTGCTGGCATCAACCTGTTTGTATGTTTGCAAAATGAACCTATGGACACATTTCAGTGACATTTTCAGTAACTATTATTTGAATGAACATCTACAAGTGATTAACTACTGGAGCCAGTCCAATTCAGATAGCTGCCATGAACACAGATAGTCTTATTGAGCCATGATGTCCTGTGGTTGTAGCTAAGAGTCATTTAAAACACAAGCAAACACATTTCACAGGATCTCTGATAGTATTTGACTTAAACAGTGATAACTCCATGCCTTCTAACCTTGGTCTGACACTTTTTCATTCCATTATATATTTCTTCAAAGAATACTAGGTCTTTATTTTATTCTGGACTTTGGTAGTGGAAGTATGAGAGGTGGATGAGTTTAAGTAACCAGGCTCATCCAGGTCATCCAAAGCAAAAAGCAGAGTGAACAGGCAGGATGGAGTGGATAGAGACGAGCATCAGGGATGACTGGTGATTTAACGAAAGCAGCAGGAGTAACAGAGAAGATAGTGGTAAAAACTGATAAGATGATAAATAAAACAAATTGACGTCAATTCTATATGTTTCACTTCTCATCTGTCTACTTCTATTTCATTCAGACCAGATTAAAATTCAGCTCAGTTCAATTAAAAAAAACTTTATTAATCCCAAAGGGAAATTAATTGTTGTAGCTCATCTTGGTTTCATTAGAGTTGTAGACGCTGGTGGCTTTGGGCAGTAAGGATCTCTTGTAGCAGTCTGTCCCACAACGGATCTGAAGAAACTGGCTGCAGATGCAGATCCATCCACCCAGACCCAGCAGACCTCTTGCAGCTCTTGGGCAGCAGGACTGCCTGAGTGCCTGGCAGAACTCCTCCCCGGGCGATGGCCATTTCTCCCAGCAGCCTGCTGAGCCCCTCATCGCCACAGACTTAACTGTAGGTACCAGGGGACGATCCCGGTCCTCCCACTGTCATGAGCTGCATTTCCTGCCACCTCCAAGAAATTGGTGGTCAGGCACTCAAGCACCACCTCCAGGTGCAAATGTAGATGGTAATGCATCCACGGCACCTCCTCTTCAACTCGTTTGGGATGATTTTAATCACATCTAACATGGTTAATTTTAACATAAAATGTTAAATGGACTGTACTTATAACACACCTGTCTATCTTATCAAGATACTCAAAGCTCTTTACAACACAATCTGTACCTTCATTTACCCATTCATACAGCACTTTACTATATCAGTCAATGCTTTTATCACATTCACACACCGATGGGACACACATCAGAGGCAATGAGGGGGGTTCAGTGTCTTTCCCAGCATGTGACTGCTGGTGGAATAGAACCCCCAACTCTTGCATAGGACGACGGCTGCTCTAACTCAGCCTCAGCTGCCCAGTACAGACTGGGACAACTTAAAGGACAACATTTTAAAACTTTATTTTTTTTAAATGTCCCAGCATCCGTTGTGTCAGAACAAGCCCTCTGATGACACATGTTCCATTTAAGGTGCTCTCATTAAAAAAAATAAAAAATAAAAAAATAAATTAATGAACAGATAGTGACAGAGTGCAGCTATGAAAAACACCTCTGTGTCGAGGCAGCACATAAACATTGCCAGTTGATGCATGTTTAAAATTCAAGTCATGCACTTCCTTCAACAAGCCTTTAGAGAGCAGTGAAGCACTTTGTTTCACAAAGTGTGTCAAAGGAAAACTCCATATCTGAGAAAATGCATGTTTGTCCTCCATCAGCTGCAGGATGCAGACATAAAGCAGGCAGCTGCAATGAAGGGCTGACATTAAACCAGTATATGAAGACAAATGCAACATTCAGTTTTGTTCTTTTATTATTATTCATGAAACTGAATGAAAATGATTTACAGATGAGTCTGTTGGAGCAGCGTTGTTCCCACAAACGCAGCCGTTGTTCACGCTGGCAGATGTGAAGGATTGTGGTGGAAACCGTGCATCTGCTTCTCTTCGCAGCGAGCGAGACGAGAGGAAAACTGCTCGTTTGGCAGCTGATGTGCATCCTGATCTGTCGGTCGCTGTGGCAGCGCTGTAAATGAGAGGAGAACAGCTTGAAATCGATGGCAGCGGGGAGGATAAAATAGGATGAGATATTTAACACTGCCTGCCTGACTGCAGTGTAGGAGGGAGAATAGAGAGACACAAAGAGAGTCGGAAACAGTCGAAGGTGCACGCATCCTTCCAGCCCTTATTTGGAAAATGTGGGAAACAGTGAGGCTCTGTTGTGACTGGAAGTCTAGGAGGCCAAGGGCCAAACACAAAGAATCAGGAGGTTAAAACATACTTTTTTTGGTGAATAAACAAACAAATGGGCCATAAATCAACTGTCAGTGTGTTGCAGGCCGTCAGCAGTCAGTCTGAGAACACAACCAAACAGATCGTTTCTGCAGGAGTTCATGTGTTTCAAGTGTGTTACACAGGAGTGATAAAGGCAGTGTGGAATCCATCACAGTGAAAGTGACGCTGTAGGAAAACAGTTTTTTAAGCCAGAAAGAAAGAAGAAGGGGGGGGGGGGGGGAATCCAACTTTAATCATGTTTTGTAATTTTCTTACCCCAATAGTTTTGTTTTCTAATTCAAACCAAATTAATTGGACCTTTATTTATTCAGGTTAATCCCATTGAGTCTCGGGGACTCATTTACAAGCGAGACTTGATTTTAACAAAGATGACAACAGTAGACAATCATAAAGGATGCATGTGAATTGAGAATTATTTTTTAACACATGAAAAGAAAATGGTAATTAAAAGAAAATATAACTAAATAAAGCAACTAGATTTTAAGGCGGTGTAGAAAACTAAAAACAGGAAAATGTCCGCATTGGTTTTTCCCTGGAACTTAAATGTTTGAAGCCACTTAGAGAGGTCAAGGTTGAGCGCTTCAGAGCTTTTTGCAAGATATTCCAGGAAACAGGAGCGGAGTAGGAGAAGGCCCTTTTGCTTAGTTCAGTTCTCACTGAGGGAACACTGCAGGTAATCATGTCCTGAGAGTTCACGCTGCAGCTGCACTCATGCAGTGACATGTAGGAGGAGATGTATGAAGGCAGCAGATCAAGAAGTGATTTAAAGATGAAAATGTACCAGTGGGAGAGTCTGCATGAAGTTAATGATGTCCAGTTAACAAGTGAATACAGGGTACAGTGGTGGGTACAGTAGTTACAGCCAGTTATGAAGCTTAGTGCACCATAATCAATGGAGGGGAGGACAGTCACAGTTCCAAGGCATTTCCTAGCATTCAGAGTTAGACATGATCTATTTCTGAAAAAGAAACCCAGTTTAAGTTTTTCTTTACTAGATTTTCTACGTGGAGCTTAAAAGAGAGGTGCAAATTGACCAAGATACTCAAATACAGTATTTGTAGGAATCAACAAACTCAATAGGGACACCATTCAAGAATAAAATCAAAGGAAGAACTGCTGGGACATACTTCCTGTTTGAAAACAGAATCCCTTTGGTTTTGTCTGTGTTTAGTACAAGTTTGTGATGGAACAAATCTGACTGGATGATGTCAAAGGCGGATTGCAAAAGCTGGAAAACCTTAGCAATTGTTTTAGCTCAACAATAAACAACTTTGTCATCAGCATATAAATTTAAGGATACATAAGTGATGTGCCGACCTACATTAACTACTGTATATAGATTGTAAAGAGGGTGGGTCCTAAGACTGAGCCTTGTGGTACACCATTGTTAACTGTTAAATAACTGGAGGAAATACCATTATGTTGAACACACTGCCTTCGATCTGTAAGACAGTTAGAGAACCAACCAATGGTGTGATCTGAGAAACCAATTTCTGAGAGCTTATGACACAAGATGTTATCCAGTGTCAAAAGCTTTAGACAGGTCTAAGAAAAATGCAGCACAATAATTCTTAGCAATCCTCATCACCTGACAAAGTTAAAGACTTTGCTTCAGGTTATAAATGAGGTGTACAACACATGGTCAGGGTGTATGACATTGAGTTTAAAATTAGAATTTTACAGTCATTTACAGCTCAACTTAAAGGAGAAACTTAAAATACCTGAACAGGAGTGGAAAGTATAAAAAAATCTATTGCATGATGAACTTCAATCTCTGATGGCTTATGTGTGGCCAATCGCCCAACCCCTACTGACAGCTGACCTGTCAACTTCCTTATATAAATTAGTAGAATGCTCAATAATCTGTAAATAAAATTTGGGTCAAGGTTAAGAGGGGGATTTAGAGGAAAAAAATGAGGGTCAAGGAATTTTGGAGGGTGATTTTCTGTAGTAAAACTATCTGTTATCAGTGGAGAAGCATGCCCACCACAACTGGGCCTTCTCCCCCACTACCAAACCTCACATCAGCACCTCACAGGTGGACACATGCACAGAGAGAACCCTGGTAGCAGTTGCAAATCTATTTGCTCTTACTGAAGTAAAGCATATCTTAGTTTTTGTGTTGTTGATTCTCCCCACACCACCCACACCATCATTGTTTAGTACAATTACGCTTAGCTTTAATTCAACTTTAAATGGAGTGATGGAACAGTACCTCTGTATCTGACAGCCTCTGTTGGTTCCTCTTGCTGCCAGGCACCATCATCTGCTCATCCATCTCCATATCGCTGCCTCCGCTGTGCTGCGTGTCACTGTTGTCGCTGCTGTCTGGGCTGGCAGCGGGTGAACCTGCAACAACACCCAGCGTCTGGTAAACTTACAGATACATCACCAACACTAATAAATGTTAAAGTAAAACTGTGAAGAAGAAGAAGAAAAAATGAAGGTTTAGAGCAAAAATAATTTTCTTTGTGTCATATATACTGTATTTTCCTTTTTTATTTTTTTATTAATCCAATCAAACTTTAGTGTGTGACAGAGAATATAAATAAAATAATCATCCAAACAGTTTAAAGGAAAAGTATGAACCAAGTTGCTAATAAGAACTCTTCAAATGTAAAGATATATTTTTGATGTACAGCTTTAAATCCTAAGTAAGCACGTATTACAGGACCGGTAATATTTTCTGACATTTTACAGGCAATAATCCTTTAGAGGAGGAGAAGAACCAAATATTTCTGTGAAATTATTTCTGGTTATAGACCATCAGCTGCAAGTCAAACAGGCTATAATTTTCCATATTTTACTCAGCCCACAGTTTTGTTGTCCTTTTTAATATAAATATTTAGTCACTAAACTCAAGCACACATGCTAAAATGGGGCTTTTCTAAAGCCTTGGAAAACACTGTACACCTGTTTCTAGAGGGTTCACACAGAGAAAAATCCAGGCTGACCTTTTTTGTTCCCCATGGGAATGTTTGTGTTCAGCAGAGAGGCAAAGGAGCTCTGTTTGGAGAGCTGGGCCTTTGCTGCGAGGGCGTTGTTCCACAGAGCCTTTATCAGCATGGAGGCCAGGTATAACGTCTGAGGAAAACAAAGAACGGCAGCATTTAGAATCCCCAGGGAAGACCAACAACCGGTTGGTGAAGCTCAGAGTCTGTGTTTGTTACAGAACCTGCTCAGTGTGGGCACTCGGATGCAGGCCAGACACCAGGTCTAGGACATGGCAGAGAGGCACGGGGTCCAGGTTTTTAATAAGTGATGGGAAAAGGTCGTGGATGTAGCGGCTGCAGTGTTTCAACTAGGGGTAAAAATAAGAGGCTTGAGAATGACAAATCACTTAAATGTTAAAAGAAAGCTAGTTTTGCTGCTTTATCAGTTTGAGAGCAGAAAAATGTAGAGTTCCAAGTGGCTGATGTGGTTCGCCTCAGTAACAAACAGTTCAGAGGAGCAGAACAAACCTATGTGCAGTCATGTGAACAGCTGTTTCATCTTACCTGAGCTGCAGCCCAGATACAGTCTATGTGCTGCGTGCTGAGCCGGCCCTCCGCAGCCAAAAAGTTCAGGATCACTTGGCACTGTTTAATGATCTACAAAACACACACACAAGCAGCAGGAACAAATATACAGCCTCATTGTTCGAGTAACCAGAGGACATAACAGTTTATATACTGAATATTGCAATAAAAACCAGCCCAAAGTTCTTACCTCAATGTGCAAATTTGGACCGAAGATGTGCTCCACTACATTGTTTTGTATCAGCCAGTCCGCTAATTCTTTTGCTATGGACCTGAAATGATTAATGAGATGCTCAGTGAAGTAAAACACAGATGAGCCAAGACTCAGCCCAAAGACTGGAGGGTGGTGAAAAGGAACATGCCTTTTATTTACTCTTTTATATGAAACTGCAACAGATTTAGCTACATGTAGGTAGTTTTTTACCTTTAGCCTTCATGCAGGCGTCTAACTTACGTTTCTGTGTCGGACACCAGGGACTCGTTGTTGCATACGTCATTAAAAGTGTGGAGTTGATTCTGAGGAAACAGACATGATGAGAAATAACACACTGTAGTCCAAGTTCATACAACAAGCGAATTAACTTACCGACTAGGGCTGAACAATCTAGGAAAATATTCTAATTGTGATTTTTTTACCTGAATATTGCGATTTAATAAGCAATTATTTTTTTAATGTCTTCTCATGTATTTTTCAACAAACAAGCCATAAATCTGTTTCAGTTGTTTTCAGCTCCGCTGCAACTCTGTCTCTGCATTTTTCTGTATAGCTCCAGGATAGCAACTTGGCTAAAATGTGTCTGCGAGGGCATTCTGCACACTTATCCACTGTGTTACCAAAGCTACATACTCAGGCTTGGTCGCTATATTAATGCGCATCATATCTTTCACTATGAACTCCATCACTGCTTGAGTTATTTCCGTGTGCTGTTTTGAATTATGTTGATATGGAGTAATACAATTGAACAGTTCGGTCAGTGATCCCTGTCAGCTGATGCTTTGCTTACTTGTAGTTGAGGCACTGGTCATTGGCATTCTAGCCATGCAACTATCATAAATGGATTTGTGGTGTTTTCTTTAAGTGTGGATAAAGATTTGTGGTGTTACGTTGAGAGGTAGCAACAGCAGCAAGGCAGGTTCTGAACACATCATTGCACAATGTCTTCTGTTTTATAGCCAAAACAAATCCAAACAACGGACGTGCTGCCTCTCTCTGGTACCAAACTTTCAGATATATCAGCTTCTGTCGAGCCTGACGCAATTGTGCAACCATTGTTACTTCTCCCACTCCCTGTTCTGTTTTGCTCCGCTAACTCACAAGTCACATAACCAGATCACATGACCAGTCAAACTGCAGCATTTGAAATTAGAAAATATAATTTTAACATATCACAATATTATTGCGAGTTCAATTAATTGTTCAGCCCAACTACAGACTAGAGCTGGACGATAATTCGATATCGATATATCTCGCCAATATACTTTTTTTCGATAACGATAATATGAATTTTATGAATTTTAAGCATTTTTCGATAGACATTACGCTCTGACGCATTCGTTTTATGTTCGGGTTGACGTTTCAACCCGAACAGAAAAAGCCGCGACGCAACTACGTAAGTGCGTGGTGACGTAGATATTATGCAGAGCGCGAGTCGAGTCCGGCAGTCAGCGATAGCAAGCTAGGCTAATCTACAACAACGTGCGGAAAGTTAAAAAAAAAATGAGCGCCCATCAGAATGTAAGTGAAGAAGTGTTCACAAAGGAGGAGAAAGCAGACGACATAATTGATAAGAAAGGAAAGACTAATTCAGCGGTGTGGAAGTGGTTTGGCTTTCAACGATCTGATAAACAGCAGGTTTCTGTATGCTGTAAAATATGTCGGAGAGTCGTTCCAACTAGCAGTGGGAACACAACTAACTTGTTTCACCATCTGAAGAGTTTACACTCTATAGAATATGCTGAGTGTCAGAAGCTGAAGCATGATAAAAATCTGAGCCAACATGTCCCTGAAGCAGCCCCAGCTGTATCCAAAGAGAAGCCCATTCATCAAACACAGATTGCTGTATTCATGCCATATGACAAAAACTCCAGACGTCATAAAGACATAACAAAGGCTGTTACAAACTTCTTGGCGAAAGACATGATGCCATTTACAACAGTGGAAAATGTGGGTTTTAAACAAATGATGTCTGTCATAGACCAAAGATACCAGCTCCCCAGCCGGAAATATTTTTCACGCACAGCCATACCTGCACTTTATTGTGAAGTTAGAGAAAGGGTGGAGGAGAAACTAAAGTCGGTGACAAAATTTTCAAGTACAGCTGACTTGTGGTCAAGCAGAACCTCAGAACCATACTTGAGCCTGACAGTTCACTTTATTGACCAAGATTGGAAGCTTGTCAGCTTATGTCTCCAGACGGTCTATTTTCCTGAGGATCACACGGGTGAAACCATTGCAGCCGGACTGACAGATGCGCTCGCCTCCTGGGGACTCAGTGACGACCACCAGGTCTGCATCACCACAGATAGTGGGACCAACATCATCAAAGCAGCTGAGTTGAACACATGGACAAGACTACAGTGCTTCGGGCACCGACTGAACTCTGCTATTGGTAAGTTATACAGTTAAAATACACTTGAGTGTTATGTTATTATGTTTATATATTATGAAGTTTTATTACTAAAATCATCAAATGCAACATGCATCACACAAATAGGTTTAACCTACAGCAATTTTATTTATTTATTTTGCATTTTAAGCTGTACACTAACACTCACTACATTACATTGTAGTAAAGTGTAATTTCTTCATCTAAAAAAGTAAAGTCTGGTCCTCTGGATGGGTTAAAAAAATGTAGAAATGTTTTGTCTTCAGTCTGAGGAGCTGTATTCAGCTCAGCCTTATAAATAAGGGAGCAGATAATTTGTTAAATTTGATATTTTTTATTTTTCTTTGTGTGTGTGTGTGTGTGTGTGTGTGTGTGTGTGTGTGTGTGTGTGTGTGTGTGTGTGTGTGTGTGTGT
>JARVGV010000527.1:9849781-9864172 GCA_031762435.1 Hypsolebias longignatus
GGGCCTCACAATGTAGTATAAGTTGGAAAAATGGGCCTTACAAAGTAGCATAAACAAGGACACACACACACACACACTATTAGATCAATTTAGTTTTGCTAATTAACATAACATACGTGTTTTTGTACAGTGGGAGGGAAAACCAAGGAAATGCATACAAACTTCACAGAGGCAGCTCAGGCTGCATCAAATGCAAATTTCTATGTGATAAAGCTAATTTTTCATAAACGTAAAGTCCTTTGGCTGAAAATATTTGACAATAATAATGTTTAAAAAAAATTGAAAACTGAGAACCTGGAGTGCCATCATCCTAGCATATTTAGAATTACTAAAAATGTGGGCAAAACCAAAAAGAGTTACATTACACATTATACAGTATTATAGTTTTAAAAATGTGTAAATGGAAATTTGTGCTGGAATTTTTTTTAAAATCAGAAGCTTGTCAGAAAGTGCAATTCCTTAAACTTCCTGCTGTCCTTAGGTCAAAATGGGCCCTGAGTTAATCCTCATTGGTCATTTTGACCCAAGGGCAGCAGGAACTTTTTAAACTTGCAAAATATTTCTTATAAAGGTTTTTAAAATGTTCTTCTTTTTTCCTCTCATGAGATTTAAATATATATTTAATCATATTTTCAAAAACGAAATAAAATTAGATGAGCTTTTCTTTTCATCACGCTCATCCAGCAGTAGAACGGGCCTCTTCATGCAGGAGTTACTATATGACTTTACACTCTGATCTGGTACATGAAGGGAGGCTGACTAACAAAGTGAATGTAAAAATACAATCTCAATTTTTTTCTATTACTTTGCGAACACCCGTACAGTGTGTGCTCATGTACATACTTTACATAGTTTCTGTGAAATAATAAAATTTCTGTTTTGTTATAATCATTTTAGACAGTAAAATTTCAGTTTTCTTCTTTGCATGCACCAATCTCAACGTTTCGTCTTAAATTTTAGTTCTTCATTAAACTGTGCTTTTTTTTCTGCTTCTGTCTCTCTCTTCCTTCTATGTCAGCTGCCAAGTACAACGGTGAAGTCTACAGCAAGCGTCGGCTCATGGTAGAGCTGCCAACGAAGGGTGGCTTTCCTCTACAGCCGATGGGAAACTCCAGAACATCCATGGGCAACACCTCGTCACTGACTCCAATGACCACCAACACCATGGCTGCAAACTCTATGACTTCCAACCCCATGAACCACACCATGACACAGATGACCTCAATGAACCCAATAGCATCCATGGCTTCTTTGACACCCATGACGTCTATGACACCTATGACTTCACTCACTCCATTGACCTCCATGACTCCCATGACCTCCTTGGGTCCACTGACTCCAGAGCCTGTGGCCACCTATATCACTGAAATGCCAAGCATCTCCTCTGTCTCAAGCCTCCCAACAGAGAGACACATAGCAGGCGCAGTAGGTGGACTCAAGCCAAATGGCCAAAAACACAAAGGCAGCCATAGTTATGCTGCCCACAGCTCCCACAGCTCCCACAGCTCCCACAGTCATGCTCACAGCCACAGTAGCAAGCCGCCAGGACTTGGGGCTACTTCCCTGGCACATATGGTGGGGACTATGCCAGGTGGCACATCCCTGGGCATCTCCAGGGCTGCGGAGACCTCCTTTGGCTCAGGCTCAGCTACAATGGGCCGCCCATTGGCATATAACTCCAACACAATTGCAACTGGGCATGCAACTGGGTTTGGGATAAAGGGCTGGGATGGGACTGAGACAGTAGGCAGGAGGAAGAGCTATGGGCACAAGAGGCCTCAGTGCACCGTGCTGGAGCCAAACCAGCTCCACAGCACCAGGGGGCACAGTCACAGTCAACACTTCCTCCCCACACAGCCCTATTTTGTGACCAACAGCAAGACAGAGGTGACTGTGTGAGAGAAGCAAGAAAGTGAGAACAAATACAGATGAACGGATGCATGTGGAGTGTGACACAAGTAATCTGAGGGGAGACGCCAGCTCCTGCGGCGTTCGAAGTTGAAGATCTACTTGTTTGTTTGTGTGACGAAGTGGAGGTTTATTGCTATGATGTATCCAAGCGGTCCTTGCCTCGAAAACAGAGCTCACCAATCAAATCACTCAACAGACTTTCGTAGTCACGAAGGTGGTGCCTAAATGGGTGGTATCGTAGAGGACCAACCTAAAAGTCTAAGGAGCAGGAATGTCTGTGCACATGTAGGGATGTTAGTGTTGTCTCACAGCTAATATCTTCTCTGCAATGATGATGTCCGAGCACTGGAAGGTGGATACAAGATGATGTCATGTGGGGTAAACAGCTAATGATATCAAAGTTTGGCTTTACAAACCAAGCCTGCGAAGCAATATAAAGGATAAAGCATTAAAACATCTCACAGCGAAGGAAAAACACATGTTTACCCCGTTTTCTAATCTGTTTTATAAAACTGACAGGTTTGGAAGAACTATGATTAGTTCATGATTCACATCCAGATCTCCTGAGGGCTTTGAAGCAGACACGCTCGATGAGGGCGCTGGGCTTTGGATTGCAGACAGGCTTTGTACTGTGGCTATTCAAAAGCGCCTTAATAAGCTCCGCGGCTGAAGGTCACCCTTTTCTACAAGGTTCCAGCCGAGATGACAGCGGCTGTCACACTGGCATTGTTCTGTTCTGATCTCGTCTGTGTGCTGAAAGCCCGCCCAAAGGAAGGGTGAAGCGGCAGAGGAGCAGCAATCTGGGTGATGCTGCGGTTGGGTGGAAGCTGTCAATGATCAGCATCGAGTTCATGATGCACAAACATGTAGGAACACGTTTCTACACCAACGAACACTAGAATCAACAAACATCAGGGTGTGTAGAAATGTTTAAACAATGCTAATGATTTCAGAGTTCAACAGATACAATGATGTTCAGTGGAGTCTCTAAATTTAAATTAATTGAGTATATTCATGATGCAAAATATCAAACAGGATTTGAACATGGCAGCCAATTTCCCCATTATTGTGCAGTTAAAACAGTAGTGTGAAAACTTTAGCCACCGTTGCTAATAATAAACCTTAATTATGATGCAAAAACAAACAAGTAAGCTTAAAACAATAATTAAAAACAGCTAGTCTCTTGTACAATAAAACAAATTTAACTAACATGGCATTCATTGTTACTCTAATTTAAAATATAAATCAAACCTTTAGTGTTAAGGGAGGTCAGATGTACGGTGACATAACTTTACTGTGTTTTTAGGCCGCAATTTAACACTTTTTTAAAGAAGTACTGAAAAGGTTTAGCAGTTAGAAAGGTACTACCTGTATGTCATTGTGGAAGTGGACAAAGAACACAAAACGTCTTGTCTGACAGCACTGATGAAGAGCATGCAGATTTGTAATTTTCTGAGATATCCTGTGAAAGTGGACCAAATCTAGGGTTAGACGTCTTTCCCAACGAGAAGAGTGATGGGAAGGAAATATCTTGAGTCCTAAAACGTTTATTTATTTTGTTTCAAAGGGAGGAAGACTTTTTGGTAACTGTTTTAACTATTAAAAAAAAAAAAAAAAAAAGTTTCAATTTATTTTCAGGCTCAACTATTCTTTGGTCTTTGGCTGCTTTTTCCCTTATTTCCTGTTTAGTAGCTGACCACTTTCTGCAGAATGTTTTGATGTTCGTCGAGACACAAGTTTTGAGTCATTCTGGCACAAAAAAAAAAACCCTCAAGGTGAACTAGAGCTGTCGCCACATAACATACAACTTCATCAAGCCATCATCTTTTACCCATTTCTTCCTGTTCAGGTCACGGGGGTCACTGCTGCTCATATCCAGCTATCAATGTGCGAGAGGCGGGGGACACCCTGGACCAGGGACACATAGAGACAAACGAGACAAACAACAATTCACTCTCTCATTCACACCTAGAGATAATTTAGAGTTACCAATTAGTCTAATATGCATGTTTTGGTCTGCGAAGGGAGGAAAAACCCATGCAGCACAGAGAGAACATGCAAACTCCACCCAACATGTCCCTCTGGCTGGGATTTGATCCGGCGACTATCTCGCAGAGAGGCAACAGCTCTACCAACTGTGCCACTGTACTGCCCTACAGACAACTTGAACAACTAATTTTAAATTAGGTTAAAGTTCTATGTCTATAGTTAAATTCATGAAAATGATCAAAGATTACACAGAACAGTTCATAAAATGATATTTTTGTATCAACATTTAAATAAAAAAAACTTGAAATAATTAAATGACTAATCCATCCATTTTCCTCTTATTCTGAAGTTGCGTCATGGGCGCAGCAGCTTGAGCAGGGAGGTCCAGACATCTCTTTCCACAGCCGCCTCTTCCAGCTCTTCTGGGAGGACTCCAAGGTGTTCCCAGGCCAAATGAGAGATGTAGACACTTCAGCATGTCCTGGGTCTTCCCCGGGGTCTCCTCCCCAGGGAGGTGCCCAGGGAGCATCCTTGCCAGATCCCTGAACCACCTCAACTGGCTCCTCTTGATGTGGAGGAGCAGCGGTTCTACTACGAGTCTCTCTCAGATGACTGAACTTCTCACCCTATCTCTGAGGGAGAGCAACTATGGAGGAAGCTCATTCCAACCATCTGTGATCTCCTTCTTTCTGTCACTACCCAGAGCTCGAGCCCACAGGTGAGGGTTGGAACGTATTGCCTTACAGCTCAGCTCCCTCTTCACCACAATGGACCAGTACAGAGTTCGCAATACTGCAGACGTTGCACCAATATGTCTGTCAGTCTCACTCTCCATCATTCCCTCAATCATGAACAAATCCCCGAGACACTTGAACTCCTCCACTTGAGGCAGAACCTCACTCTCGACCCTTTTCTGACTGACCAACATAAAGTTAAATGAAAAAGGTGAATGTTTTGTCTTACACCACTATAGATACTTTTAAAGTTGATTTTTTTTTTCCCTTTTACTATAAATATGTCATAATTTTAACTATTTCAGCACACATTCAAAGTTCTATTACAAGATTAGGATTTCTAGGGAAGACAGCGATAGTGGACATAGGCTACTATGATTCTAAAATAGTTTGTATCTCCTGTCTTCATTGATACACAACTTATCTTTTTTTTTTTTTTTTTTTTTTGCTCTCTACTCAGTTAAAAAAAAAAGGTAAAAGAACTATAAACACAATACGCTGTCATGGTCAGGTACAATGACTGAAAAAAATGGGGTGAAAAGCAGTCAAAGTCAAAAGAAAGGCTTAAAAGACGTAAAGCTAGCTTAATGAACTCTTTGTCAAGCCCACTTTAAAAATACTGTAGTTTGAATCCCTCAAAGCAAAGTAAAAAATAAATAAAATCAGGGATGCTAAAGCTTTTGCACAGTATTGTATATATGATTTCTAAAAAAAAAAAGAATACAGCGTTATACACTGCCACATGGAGCTACGCTTGATTAGATCAGTCACTGTAGTCAAGTTTTCACTGGAAGTAAGTAAAAAAAAGGAACATCACAACCAGCTGGAAAAGTCTACGTGGGTTCGATGACTCAAACATAAAAATAAATCCGAGTCTGACAAATAGGCCAAATCTTCGAAGCGCTTCTTTAAGCCTGTTTGCGAGTTTTTGTTCTTCATGTTAGCATCTGTGGCAACGATTGAAATTTCAACCTTGTCTCATCAATTGCTACTTTAACTGCTACCATTTAGGCATGAATAAGAAATTTTAAGTGATCCGATTTTTTTTTATTTATTTATTTTTTTTTTTAAGTTCTGTGCTCAAACAGCTGCCAAGTGCCAGCAACATTACACTAACAAAAACCGATCTGTGGAGAGAGAACAAGCAAAAATAAAGTGTTAATAGCTCATTTTAAAGTCCGAGAATATATGAGGAAGAGGTGCACATGACAATCGGATGAGACATAAAGATGCTAATATATGGCGTGTATACAAGAGACACATTTTACTGCCGGTGCCAGGAGCGCCTAATATTACAGCTCCTAAATCACAAACGTCTAAGCCAGCTGAGCGTATGATGAAGGGGTCTTAAACGGACATTTTTGCCTAATGCTGTGCAACACCCTGCTGCCTTTAAGGATCACGTGGCTGACCTGAGATCTGACTGAAGGTGTGGAGCAGGATTAAAAACGAACAATAAAAAGCAAGTCAATTGAGTAGTAAAAAAAAAAAAAATCATTTATACAGAATACACCCACGACAAACACATTCGCACGTACATTCTCTGAATATATTACAGGGTGGGCTTTGCTTTGTGTTCCCACAGTGCCGAGCGGCAGGCGTCATCACAGCAGAGACAAAGAGTCGGTACTGTTACTGCACCTGCTGTACGAGAAAGACTGTGAAACTCCAGATCTTGGCCCTTTGTAGCGATCACTGAGAATATGCTTTTTTTTTCTACAGTATACTGTATATATAAATATTTATAGCCTTTCTCTCTTCGTATAGCTTTCTTTTCGCTCCGGTTCGTATGTGAACGGTTTACATTCAGAGCAGAAACATCAGAGACTTGGATGAATCTTTTCTGTCCTCGTGTGAACTGCTGAAGCAGGAAGTAGTAGTGATGGATTCGGTGAAGCAAAAAAAAAAAAAAAGTACTTTTTTTAATTTTTATTTTTTGTACAGTTTCGTGTCCTTGATAAACTGCTCACATTTTGATGCTTTTACATTTGCCAAGGCTGTGCCGTGTGTGGGTTTAAATCCAACTTTGGTATGCACCTATTGTCTCTGAAAACATCGAAATCCACGCAAAGCCAATTGTACACACAGTTCATAATCTCTTAACACTTATTTCGCTCCTTTGAAGATTCCTAATGGATTTTGTCTTTTCTCCATTGCTTTAAGAGTTTCTGTCCGTCTTTTTTTTTTTTTTTTTTTATCATTAATTAATTTATCTAACAGATTGTGTTTTTTTTTTTTCTTGTGCCAGACTTGAAGTAAAGGTCAGAGTTTGGTGGATGTGTATGATCAGAGCCAGTTGACTTAATCCAGCTGGGCAAAGATGTGGAAACAAGACTTCATTGCCAGCTGTCCTGTTTTTACAAGCATGTGGAGCCCTTAAAAAGTGACCGCACAGACAACCAGTAGGCAAACAGGAAGGTGGTAACATTGTGTTAAAAAACATGCCTTCATCGTTTACTCTTAGAGCCAAAATAAACCTGACAGAAAGTGGTTGGCTGGCTTGTTGTCAACAAGGTCAGAAGCACAGATGAATGGGTTGAGGAGGCAGTCATGTCTGACATTGTTCATCAGTCAGCCAGACATGAAATGCTCCAACAGAGCCAAAAGGACACAGGTGGTCTCCTGCGACAAAACAACACACACAAATTGTTTAGGGCAAACAGTTAATGAATAAAGTGTGGTGTTGGTTCACCGTAATATGCTGGAATGGTAAATATTCTGTTTAGAACTGCAGAATATATTGAATGTGCTCATGCGACGTATGCCATTTCTGTGCTGTCCTTATGTTGTATGGATCATTTAGTTTTTTTGAAGTGCGGTTTTGTGAAGTTGTTCTCAGCAATCAATATGAAGGCAACATTTATACAGGGGAGTTAGGTAAAACTGGAAACTACAACTGAAACGCCACGTCCTCATTGTGTTGATGGATGGTGACACAGGAAGTGAGAACCTTTACAGGAGATGATGGTGCAGCATGGCGACAGCAGTGCCGAGATAAGCTAAAGAAATTGAAGTTTGATTATAGGGTGATTAAGGACCACAATGGGTGGAGTGGCTCAAACACAATGGCCAGTTATGATACCGCCCACTTTGCATTGATGATCCCGCCCACAGTGAGAAAATAAGTCACAGAATCACCTGCGCTGGAGCAGACGGGAGAAGACGAGAGCCGAGTGGAGTCAACCTTATCAATGGCAGAGCAGCTCTAGAGAGATACTTATACTCCTGCTTCCTGACCTTTAGTTTGTTATGCGTTCTAATTTTCTCATATAGTCGTTAAGATTTATAGAACTTCATAAACAGCAAAGACTGATAATGATTTTGTACAATTACAAAGAATTAGTACATTTAGTGCTTTAATTTTTTTCATATACCTGTATACAGTAGTCCCTCACTACTTTGCGGTTTGTTTATCGCGGATTTTCAAAGTAAGATTGGACATGACACAATTGGCCGATTGATGGATGAGCCAGTCGTTTATTTTAAATTAATTATTTTAAATGATTTTGCACCGTGTGTGGAGCCCACAAGTGCAATAGAAAGATCCCTCCTGCAGCCCAATTAGCTGATTTCCTTCTCCGCCACACACATTCCTCCTGAAGCAGCTTTGTGAACGGTTAACCCTTTGCTGTCCAGATGCACCCATCGACTTTTGTCTTCCAACTTAAAATTCAAAGTATGTCACATTGTAAAAATCATCATAATCACAAAATATAATAGTGTTAAAAGTTTTGTTTAATTTTTTTAGAACTTCTGTGTTCAGTTGTTTCAGTGTAATTGAGCAAGACGTACATTTCTGCTCTGTGCTGCAGAGCTGAAGCTGTGTGACATCCCTTTGGTGTCCTGCTTTACTTCTCTACAATTTAAATTAAAAACTGTAATATTTTAAATGAACAATCCATGCTGCATGGCTTGTTTATTTAAAATGATACAGTATTTAAATTTAAATTGTTTATTTAAGGAGGCAAACTGGGAGTAACAGGTGGTGAGTGAGTGTGATTGCAACCTGGCACATGTCATGACAAAGTTTACTGAAGTTGAACTTGGACTACTGTATCCCTACTTCACAGTTCTTCACTTATCAACACCCGCGATAAACAAGGGACTACTGTATATATTTTTGAATAAAAAATTAAAACAAAAGAATGACAAAACCTAAAAAAATATCTTTCTGAAAAAAAGACATAAGGATGAAGATGAAACAAATTATAGTGCAAAATGCCCATGTCATATGGTCTCAATACACTATATGGATCATATTTATTTAATATAGTTTAAAATGTACAGGACAACATTCAGTAAGTTGAGTAGTGACTGCATTGTTCTCAGTTCATAATAATTCATGTAAAATAATAACAAAAGGCTTAAGAAAATGAGAAGGTAACCCACAAGTTTTTTCTAATCTAAAATAAGACAGCCACAGTCGGCTTTAAAACTAGTGTGATAGTGTCTCTTCCATGAGGTTTAATTTTGAAAAACAGCCAATCAGACTCCAATTTACTGCAGATAAGATACTGACTGCTGTTGATAACTCCACAGAACCTCCCTTCATTAACTCAGAACCACATCTTTACGATGTAAACATGCACTGTTGACCTGTTGCAAAATCTTAAAGCTCAAGGCAGGTCGAACTACTGAAACTCATGAAGCTCAAGCTGTTGAGAAACAATTGTTCCAAATCAACGTTAGCACAAGCTAAATATCCTAAAGAGTCTTTATTGGCTTCCCACCTGCAAAACACTGCTAATTATTCAAAAAAGAAGTTTCTGCAGAAAACAAGTAGGCGTTCTTCAGCCAGTGAGCACTGAGCAACCAACAAATATCCATGAAACACAACTGGCTGTAACACTCATAATCTTGCCTTTCTTATAACAAACTGAAACACCCACAGCTGCCTCCACCCTCATCTGCCCCTCTGGGTCCCTGAGAAAGACCCTTAACCCCCACATCTGCTCCCAAAACCATGTCTCTCTTGAAAATGAGTTATTGTGACTCAATGAGACTACCTGTATAAATAAAGGGTAAATGAAAAAAAAAACAAAAACAAATGGTAGTTTAGCCATTGGAGGTTTTATGCAGTTTTTCTGTAAATTACAAACTTTTATTTTAAGCAAACACTATTTTGAAATGTTATTTTTGAAATTGCATATTAGATCCATCCATCTATCATCTTCTGCTTGTTCCAAAGTCGGGTCGTGGGGGCAGCAGCTTGAGTAGAGAGGCCCAGACATTTCTTTCCACAGCCACCTCTTCCAGCTCTTCTGGGAGGATCCTGAGGCATTCCCAGGCCAACCAAGAGACATAGTCTCTCCAGCATGTCCTGGGTCTTCCCCGGGGTCTCCTCCCAGTCTGACATGCCTGAAGCACCTCTCTAGGGAGGTGGCCAGGAAGCATCCTTACCAGATGCCCGAACCACCTCAACTGGCTACTCCTGATGTGGAGGATACTCAGAATCTCTCCCAGATAACTGAACTTCTCACCCTATCTCTAAGGGAGCGTCCAACTACCTTGTGGAGGAAACTCATTTCAACTGCTGATATCTGTGATCTCATTCTTTCAGTCACTACCCAGAGTTCATGACCATAAGTGAAAGTAGGAACGTAGATTGACTGGTTAGCAGAGAGCTTTGCCTTACAGATCAGCTCTCTCTTCACCACAATGGACCGGTACAAAGTCCGCAATCCTACAGATGCTGCAACAATCCATCTGTCAGTCTCACGTTCCATTCTTCCCTCACTCATGAACAAAACTCTGAGATACTTGAACTCCTCCACTTGAGGCAGAATCTCACCCTCGGCCTGAAGAGAGCAACCCACCCTTTTCCGACTGAGGACCATGGCCTCAGATTTGGAGGTGCTGATCCTCATCCCAGAGATGTATGCATACCTGTATTAGATCACAAGAGGTATGTTTGGCAAATGCTTTAGAAGTATGATCCCACTTTCAAGACTTACAGATAAAATACTGCGTAAGGTTTAGGGACTAGATTCAGAATTGTTTCAGTCCCAACAACTTTCATAAAATCACACTGAGTCCTGCAGATAGACATCACTTTTTAATTTTTTTTAAATTTTGCTTTAAACTCTAAAAGATGCATTTTTATTCCTGCATGTGAACAGTCCACTGTGTCTCCTAATCGTAACTCGTAGGTCATGGTTATTTGTCAAAATGGGGAAGAAAAGGGATCAAATCTATATGAACCC
Source organism: Hypsolebias longignatus (assembly GCA_031762435.1). Taxonomy (NCBI): domain Eukaryota; kingdom Metazoa; phylum Chordata; class Actinopteri; order Cyprinodontiformes; family Rivulidae; genus Hypsolebias; species Hypsolebias longignatus. Next base: position 9,860,619 of record JARVGV010000527.1, read on the forward strand.
GGCTTATTGCAAATAATTTGTATTGATAAAAGGGTGGTGACCAATCCATGGATGACGTGTCAAATTCTTATGGACACAAGGAAAAGCAATCACAGAAAAAGTTACAAGGCAAATAAGTAAATGCCTACTCATTCACTAAGTAGACACAACAACTTTAAACAAAAATTAATTCACTACAAATGTTTGTGCTCCCACTAACCAAAGTGAAAATTTTTGGAAATATTGGAAAGAGGTGACAAGGATGACAAAACAAAGTGCTTACAGGTGGTATGGTTGGGATACGTCAATGGAGGTTTATTGATGAAAATGCACTTCCTTGGTTTGGCTCGACCATGAAAAAATAAATTCCTCGTCTAAGAACCATTAATACAAACAAAGCATGAAGGCACTCAAATCAGCGTCTTTTGTTCAGTGAAGCAGACCCTTGCTGGGCAGAACGGCACAATATCAATCGAAAGGAAAATTATAATAAGAGCCAAAACAGGAGCTGTATGGAAAAAAGCAGTCAGAGGGGCTTTAAGACTTCTTAACTGTGATCTTTAAGTCCCGCTTCAGATAAAACAACACCACCTTATCCATGACCTATATACCCTGGTGAAACATAGCTAAACTGTAACTAACTTAGAAACCTTTCTTTCTGATGCTCCATGTAGTTTCCACCTTTACTCTGTGTCCCTCTCTCAGATCATGTGAGGATGTAGGGCAGCAGGATACTGACACCATGGGCATATTGTTTTCATTACCTTGTCACAATCAAACTCACAGCCTCGGTCTGAGGCTCTATTTTTACGAATAAGCCACAACCGCATGCCAAAACACTCCAACACGATTAGTTCCCACATAGCTTAATTGTTATGGAAGTTTTTTTTTTTTTGGCATGCTCAGAACCATCCACCATGTCTCTACAATGGAGAACCAACTGCATTTTTAATACAGACTTTGACGTCCTGTAAAAAAAACATCCATGTTCTAGTTAGGTCAAGGTGGAGTTGTCTTCCGTTGTGAAGAAGGCCTAACCAGCAAAACACAGAGAGATGTGTGGAAAAGCTTTGCCTCCTTGAAAAATAGATAAAAAAAAAAAATAAAAAAACAGGTGACGGAGAAATAAAATCAAATTATCAATTCTGTAAAAATATCAGTGGTGCAACAGCTCTACTTGTCAGGAAGTGAATCAGAGACAACTGATGGCTCACACACATGTCCACACATACACAAACTCCTCCGTCCAGTCATTTCATGCTGCTCGGATATCACAAACCTAGGAATATCATACGTCGCTCATTGCATTCTCAACTCAGTATCTGATTCAGGTTTATTGGCTGCTTGTAATATGTACCGGTACATTTTGTCAGCCCATGTTGTATTGGATAAGTATTCTTTAACTTTCTGTCATAATTATGCTAGAGATATAAAGCACGGATTGTTCTTGATGTCAGTCTGAATCAGGAAAATACTGTTGTCTGTGATTTATTTGTTTCTTGGTGGGTAGTAGCTAGCAGAGTCGTTTTACCTACTGTACATCAAATGCAGTATACTCTTTACCGATGAGAACGCAGAGCAGCATGATGATAACTGGAAAATGTGATGTGTACAGCTTAAACAATAAAGGGCTCAAATACAAGTGACATTATAAAAAAAACAATACTTTTCTCATTTCTTTCCTGCCCTTTACTGTTGCTGTTTGTTGGAGCTTATGGCATTGTAAATGTTGCAGCCAATAAACAGCAGCATCTGTATCGTCAGACATTCATATATTATGAACGAGCCCTCATCACTTATGTTTACAATTTTGTATAGTTCAACACTTTTATGGACCACTGTCTAATTTTATGCACACATGGAGACAGAGGAGGTGCAGTGTTGGATATCCAGTCACGCTAAACATCTGCTTTAACAAGGTTTGCTCCTTTGGTGTATTTTAAAACGTACAATTTTTACCCGAAGCCCTCGTCAAATGTACTTACGGTTTTATTAGAAGGATTTCAAGCGACCTCTTGTCGCTGGCCTCGTTAATGGTTCAGTGCTGAGGCCTTTCTTATCACTTTTAAAGAATTAGCGAGCTATTTGCATTACAACAGTTATCCCTTAGCAAGCATATCCATTTATGGAACTGATGAACTCGTTTTGAAGTTAATCACGCATCACATGCAAACCTATAAGAGATTCAATTTTCTATTTTTGATGTCCCAACCAGTTTGTGGTATTTATGCACATGTGTTTATGGATACATACAGATTGGCCCAGATTGCAGCATTATATGCGTGACTAGTAAAGCATATTTTCTACGTTAGAGCCCACTCTTGTTTACACAGTAGCTTATGATATGCACCGTGATGCCCCATTGTCCTTTTACTGTTCACTGACTTTATAATTTGTGAAATTAAGTTATGAAAAAGCTGTATTTTGGTACTCTACAAATATTGTAAAAAAATAAATAAATAAATAAAAAGTATGTATTGTCAAATAAATATATTACCATAGTGTTGCTATGACTGTTTTATTTTTATTTTGGGAAGGGATCACGGGGATATTTCTTTTGTTTGATTGTCGTTAATTTGGCATCTGACAGTATATTTACATTGTTGTATATACAACTTTCTTACGTGGCAATAAAAGATGACTTCTCTATTCGTACTCTTCTGTTTGAATTCTGTCAGTGTGTATATTTTTACACTGGTATAATATTGGGCTGTGACTGTTAGCGACACATTGTGAGGTTCTCAAATTTCTTATGTGAGTTACAGGGCCTTATTTTTTGTATCTCTAAAATACAAGCATGTAACAAATCTCTCAAAGGTCCTCAGATGTGTCTGGAACTTATCTCAATCCCTTCTCAAAATAATTTCTATAATTCTAGATCCGCAGTGGTTCCCAACTCTGATCATTGAGGAAAACCATCCTGCATGTTTTAATTGTTTCTCTGCTTTGATGCACTTGATTTCAATAAAAGGGTGATTAACAGGCTGTGGCAGAGCTTGAGGAAGTAATTAACTCACTGAATCAGGTGTGTTGGAGCAGAGAAACAAGTAAAACATGCAGGATGGTGTTCCTCAAGGACTAGGGTTGGGAACCACTAGAGCTCTGTCTCTGTGTTTTTATTTTATGTTTTAGTAAATGCACTAATTGACATCAAAATCTGGACCAAAATCAACCAGGAGTTCCTCCAAATGTGTCCTTCAGCGTGATTAAAATGAAAATGTATGGATTTTCTACAATGTTGTGTCCACAACAGTCATAGTTCAAGGAAACATTTACATAAAGATATGTTTTATTGGATTTTCATTCATAGAAAGCAGTGGCGTCCGTGCATTTCACACCTAGGCCTTCAGTGGTGCTCTGTTTGAATCAATTCAACCCTCAATAACTATTTTATGGCTAAAAATTGTGTTTTTTTTTTTTTAAACACAAAGGCGATTTACAGACATATGAAAGGGAAAAAACAAGATATAAAATGAAAGGTAGCAGAAGAAGAAAAATATCTTATATCTGCTCCTTCTTAAAACAAAATCAATTCAAACAATCAATTCAAACAATCATCTATAAATAATATAACA
>JARVGV010000527.1:10192411-10202702 GCA_031762435.1 Hypsolebias longignatus
AATTTTATTGATTTCTCTAACTCCTCAATACGTTTATTTTCTATTTTCTTTTTATTAGTTGAGAATGATATTATTTTCCCTCGCATAACTGTTTTCCCAGCTTCCCATATTGTACAAGCTGATGTCCCTGGTAAGTCATTAAACTCTAAATATGATGTCCATTCCTTTTTAAAGTATTGTATAAATTAAGAAAGTTCATACTCAATTATCCAGGTAGTCAAATCTGATCATTCTCAATCAGGTCATCTGGACAGTTTCTTTTCTTTTCCAGATGACCTGATTGAGAATGATCAGAACTATCAGATTTAGGCATTTATTAAGATTTATTAGAATCCAATTACAGGCAGAATTTTATGGCCATATTCAAACAAAACTTTGCTAATTTTAGACATTCTGTTATGCCTTATTATAATTATGCCACTCAAATCTATTGTAAAAGAGCTTATTCAAATACTATTGCATTACAGATACAAATATAGTCACTGAGGAAGGTGTTTGGTTGAGAAGAACAGCCATAATTTATATAATGCTAATTGTACAGAGGCATTACATCCACAAAAGCCTTCAAGCATCTCGTATTGTTACATGCAGCTCAGTACCTTTCTATAAGAGATTTCTCTTTTTCTCACTCTGCTAAACCTGACTGAAGACTACTTTACATGTCCCCTGGGGTTTGGCTAACAGCTTCCTTTTAATGACATGCATACATGCATTCACAGAGCCACACACGTGCAAATAGGAATCTTATTAAACCACTTATGCACATGTGAATTCTCCTTGAAGTGACTAAAAAGGGGAGCAATGCTAATGAGGTATAATGTACATTATATGTTCCGTTTGAGCAACATACGCAGATGTTTAAATGGGATTCATGCATATCGTATGAATTTAAATCAAAATTCATTCAAAAGCCCAAACAGGAACACAAGCTCACGGGTGCCTCTTATGCAAGCAGAAAGGGGGCATCCCCCAAATAAACATGGATAGACGTCTTCGTACATGGAAACAGTAATTATCGCTCCGCTCAAACGGAGGAAAAAGAAACTCGTCTTCTGTGGTACGTCAGTGGTTCTGACAGCGCCTGAGGAGCGTTCAAGAGATCACATCTGCAGCACTGTCAGAAACAGGAGGGGTTTCGAAAACGCGATGCACCAATCGCGGGGAAGCACGCTGACAGCACATAAAAGAGGAGCTTGTGTATCAGTTCACCCTCTGCTTCCCCTTCCACAATTTTCTGCTCACTCTAAACAGCTCGCATTATTCACCTGACTCCACTCCCAGCACTGCGAAAGTCGACATCAAAGTATGACGGAACGAGGTGCATCATTAGTAGGAGAAGACAGAGGTAAGGGAGGATGAAATCATTTAGACGCTGCCAAGGAGGAGGAATTACTATGCCTGTCGGGACGAGGGGAGTGCGGGTGGAAGGAGGGGTTGAAAAGTGACAGAAAAGATACAAACAAGAGAAGGAAAAGTCAACATGAGCGAGTAGGATAATGAATGCAGTAAAACAAGACGCAAGGGAAAGGAAACGGGTTTACAAAATCAAGAGACAACTAAAGACTGTCTGTGGTGGTGACCCGGGTGACAGTAGTTTTCTGCTAACATACATATGTTTTCATTTGTCAGGATCTTTCTGTACAGACTTCTTTCTTTTGTTTTGTTGCTCCCCGCTGCGCTCGGCAGGGCCACGCGGTCCAGGCTGACAAGCCAAATACAATAATCAGGCGCCAGTGAGATGAAAAGTGAAGCCGCTGCGATGTTTTAAACATGATGTGGTTGTGGGCCAAACTCGCACAGGTCTGCACAGGCTTGATAAACGGGGGGGTGTCAACTCTCTGGAAGAGGTTTGACTGTTGGAAATCCTACTTTATGAATAAATAAAGCTTTTTTACATACAGAAATAACATGTTCTATTCGTCTAGAGATCTGAGGAACAAATCTGTTGTGAAAATAACATGCTGTGAGAGAGACAGAGGGAAATATTTGAGTTGCAATAGTGTAAAACTACTACAAATGTTAAAATATGAGGAAGGGTACAGTATGAATAAAACAAGAGTACAGCATTTGGCACATTATATATACAGCAATTTATAGCAACAGACCAGACAAGCATATATCTTATACTACATTTGACCTTGATTTGTGACCTTGACCTTAAAGATGAGGCGATAAAGTGTATGCAACTCTCTGTCTAATGATATTGCCTATTTGTATCAAATTTCATAAAAATATTTTGAGAGTTCAGAAATTATGAAGCAAAGACCATGTTTTAACTTTTAAAGATTAGTGACCTTGATCTTGAAGTGATGAAAAGTGTGTGACACTCTAGTCTAGTCATGATGCGTAAATGAATGAAGTTATTGTTAAATTACCTTGTGTGCATCAGAAGATATGATAATTTTCATAAGTTTTTGTTTGACATGGGTTGGTCTTTACCAGTACCCAGTATTGGCACTTCAAAAGTTTTGTTCTTGGCACACAGTCTACTGTCAACAATTGTTAGCTACAGTTAACTGAAGCCCTATTCACACAGGATTAGTTTTACACAGGGACCACATGCAATTTGTAAAAATTGTAGAGATTGTCTGTGTTCTTAATCCCGTGCAAATCTGCCAAGTCAGTGATTTGTAAAGTAAAAATTCCCCCGCAAAATACCTATTACAGTATATTTTGCTGAACTCCGAGGTCCTGTGATAATACTAATCCAATGTGAATAGGCATCTCTGTCATTTGGACAGAAATGGGCGTGATCTGATACGTAATGAGGCATTTTTTTGTTTTTGTTTAAGCAAAATCGTTTGAAAAAATACAGAACAAGGCTATTAAATGAACGCACTGCTCACTTTGGCTTTTGTAGATGCTGCTGCTTCCTTCACTGCAAATGACAGCAGGTGTGGAGACGCATGAGTGATCAGCTGACCCATCCATCCATCCATTATATTTACCCCCTTCTTCCTTTTCGGGTAGCGGGAGTAGCTGGTGCCCATGTCCATCCATCACTGTGTGAGGAGCAGGGGACACCCTGGACTGGTCTCAAGTCCATTTCAACCGGCGGGTCAGCGGACACTCATGCACACGGCTGGTGACAGCTGTCCATCTGAGCTTAATGTGGCTTTCTTTTTCATATATTATTTAAACCGGCCGGTCGGACCTGCCTCCTCCTCAACAAGTAGATTAACACAACTTTATATTGTGCATTTTTTTTAGTTTTGCTGATTCATAAAACCACATCAAAGCCTCAGACCATCCTGAACAGCACATTATATGGACCGGCCTGGTTGTGACAACGCAGTGCGTTAACATCATAACTGGAAGATGTCCATAAATTTCAGCTAAATCTCAGGCTTTGGTTATCCCGTGCAAATGCGCCACATAAAAAGCAGACATTGGGGAGTATTTTATTTATTGCATGTGGTCCCGAGGTAAAACTAATCCCGTGTAAATAGGGCTTAAACTTCATTATCTGCAAGTTTGTACAAATAAAAGCAAATGAAAAACTAGCTAACAGTATGTAAGTTAGAAGACTGAGTGAACAATTGGTTAAAAACATAAATTTTTGAGTCACACCATCTGCATCTGACTGGATTGAGTTCAGAAGATCTAGAGCCTTGTGTACTAAGCCTTGCATGGATTTCCTACTGAAACATGGCATATGCTTTAATCGAGAAAACAGCGTACGCACCAATAAATCCAGATGTAACGTGCATATGCATGAATCAAAGCGTACTTTCGTACATCCCAATCAAAGTGGAATTGAGCGCACGAGGGATTACTCGACTCCTCCTTTGACACGCCTCCATTTAAATGTGCAAGTAGATTTAAATCTGCCCTGCACCTGAAGAATCTCCTCTTTGCACTATTGAAAAGCATGTCTACAAGGGAGAAAAAGAGGAACTTCATGGAGACAATTCTAAATGAGGTAGAGGCACGTAAAAACATTCTGTTTGACAAGCTAAACTCTGGCATTAACACCAAGCACAAGAGAAGTGAGTGGGACAATGTGTGCGAAGCTGTAAATGCTGTGGGGTCAGAGCAGTATACATTCGCCAAAATTAAGAAAAATGGTCAGACATACAGTATTAGGACGATTAAATGAATATACTCACCAAGAAGCCAACCATCCCGCACCGTGCCAGCTTGTAGTCTGTTCCCAACCATTAGAATGAATGAATCATGCACTGAACCAGGCCACCTTGCCACCATGTTGGTTGGTTGCTTGTGCACATCACATATAATTTGCACATTGATTGAATGAAAATGCTTCTAGTTAACATAAATGTATTCATTCTGTGATGGTGCTTTTATGTGTGTGCAGTTGGTGGCTCTGCTTATATTAGGAAAACTGGCTGTTGCTGCAAATTGCGTTTTAACGTTTGCCTCTTCAACTGCATTTTATGAGAATTTGATACACCTGGTTGACAAAGGGATAATTCCACCCAACACAACTGGCATGGCTCGGCTCAGGGTCGACTGGCACAGTCCCGATAAGTCTGCCAGCTCCCTCTGGATGCCTCTTTTGATAGAAACCCCAGTGCGGTCAGCAGCTGTATGTGCACGGGCAGCGCACGGTTCCTCGCTGTGTCACGCTCCAAGACCGAACGCAACTCCAAGCACAATTCCAAAAGGATTGCACTTGGAAGAGTAAAACGGCTGATGAGCTAGACATCATTGTGGGCAAGAAAATCCACTCTGTCTCTAAATACTTGCTCTCTGTGTATTGCGTCATTTGCTATATCTTCTAATAACACTAAAGCCATTGTTGTTAAAGATATTTTCTGCACCACTTTGTGCATGCTTTTATATCCACTTATCTAATTGTATACATGTGTATATATGCATTAATTGTACATCGTGTGTGTCAAGTGTGTACAATAAGAGGTTTCACATCATTAACAGTTTCACAGAATCACCTCAAAGTGTCACCAATGGACTAAGAATAATAATATATAATAATAATAATAATGTTACACATTGTCATCGCTGTGTGTTTTCATACAATAGTGAAATTAGTCTCTGCATTTAACCCATCCACCACCAGGTGGTGCAGTGGGCAGCTACTGAAAGAGCATGGGGGGTGCATTTTGGGGATAGGGTGTGCTGCCCAGAGACACCACGAGGTATGCAATGACCGGGGATCAAACCTGGGACTTTCGGGCCCTGAGCCGGCTGCCCTGCCTCTACACCATTTCGGCCACCATAGAAGTGTTTGCCAGCCCTGAAGTTGGTGTGGGAATACACACATTGCCACGGTCATTTCGTTCTTGGCATACCTGAAGTTTTGCGTGAAAAAGGAGCGTAAGCCACCTTTTGTACATGTGCACTCTTTTTACACAAGGCCCCAGGTGACACTTGACTTAAGGAACAAGGATTATTGAATATTAAGCAGAAGGAGCAAATTGGAGGCACAATAAAACTGTTAGTATGAAATAACTGTGTGTGGATGTGAATGTGGACACGTACCACGGTACCAAAAACATTAGATATTTTACCATTTTTTGACCAGATAAATGTCATGAATTGCTATAATTAAATCATCATATTGATGTGTCGTACACACTGTTCTACATCTCACATTCTGGGATGCAGCATACAAACAAACACATTCATACAAGCACACTGCACACATCCTTTATTAAATAAAAGTAAATAGTGTATAGAAGTATGTCTAAGTATTGTCTTTCACAGTAGCTATGGCAGTGCTATTTATTAAAGCAGTCTGTCACAAATGGCAAAGGATGGGTGTGATGTGATTTCCTGTCATGCTGTGATTCAATCTAGTTGTTGAAATGAACGCCAAACAAAATGTCCATTTGCATCAAACAAAATGTGTTACCCTCCAATTTTCAATGACTTCCAATCTAAACTTTGAGCTTCTGCACCTGTCGTTGAACGCTACGGTATGCTCTTTCTTGACTGCTGTTTTCTTGTTGACGCAGGGTTAATATCACCAACAGAAACTATATTATCCAGATTGTGTTAAAATGTAAATAAAAGATTTCTTGAACCAATCACCACATCCACTTTGCTCTTTGCATAATTATCTTGAGCAGATATTGTAGCACATTATTAACAGAATTGATGGATGAAAAAAATACAGCCTAAATGGATTACAATGACAAATGTTTGCAAAGCTCATTATCTCTGGGTTGCACAGAACAGATTGAAATAACCTAAAAAGTCACAAACACACACACCCTTCAGGCGGCAAAGATAACCGCTCTCCCCTCTATCCCTTCTATCCAACAGAATGCAATTAACTATTATGTGGCCCTCTGTAATCTGCTGTTCATTTTATTCTACTTATAAAAAGCAGGGTCTTATCTTGCTAGTCTTTATACAGAGGAGGACTTCTATCCCCTGGCAACAGGCAAACAAAGTCAGAGTCGTCAAATCCTCCAAAAATTTCAAACACACAATGACTCAAAGAGAAGCAGCAGAGAAACAGTTGTTTTTTGTTTGTTTTTTTGGAAAAGTTAAAGGTGAGACTGATTTGAAAACAAACGTCAGGTCCTGAAAATGCACAAGAAGCAGAGCATGTGTCTTACCATCACTGTCCTGGCTGCCCTCTCTTTTTAGCATCTGCACTGCACCCACATACTTCTTCAGCTGGACCTTCAGAACTTCATTTTCCCTGCAGTAAACAGAAGTACAAGTTTTAGGCAACTGTAACTAGTGCAAATTGGTAGGGGACGGTAGAACCAGGCTGAATTAGATTTATGCCTTCAGAGAAGTCAACAGCTTGCAATCACAACCATTATGAGCTCCAGGGTCAGTCTGGCCACCGCCTTAATGTAGAAAACTGACTCTACTGACTAGGGTTCAATATATTATAGAAAATAAACTATAATTGTCGGAGGTGGTGGTGGCTGGGCATTTCTGAACAGTATAACTTTAATCAGTCATTAAGCTACTAATATAGCATATTTTCTGATGTATAAGTTGCTCTGTAGTATAAGTTGCATCAGTCAAAAAGCATCATGAAGAGGAAAAAACATATACAGGTAGTCCTCGGGTTACGACGGTCTCGAGTTACAACGTTTCGTGGTTACGACGCACCTCCCATTGACTTTGAATAGCCTTATTTCGAGTTACACAGCACAGGAATCCATGCATTTCTTTTGTGTGTGGGGTATTAATACCTTTCCCTTTAAGACCCTGTGGACTCCTCTCGCTCTCTGGCATCCATTTTGTTGCGGGAAACAACAACGTGCCCGCTGGAGGAGCTCATTCAGTAGTGACGTGAGGGAAGTTGCTGTGTTTGTTTGTGCTCGGCGTGAGCTGCCTGCAGCCTGTAAAAATAGCAGCTCTTGTTTAAAACTCTGTTGGTTGGAATTACCTGTAAACACTCCTGACTGAGGTGGATTGTATTTTAAAGAAAAAAGAGAAAGAGTGAACCAGCGGCGGAGGGATACAGGTATTGTTTTTTTTTACTGTTTCATTTCATTATGAAACATACTGTGCAGTATTTTCTGTGTTTTTTGATAATTATGTGGGGTACTGTGTTAGCTAACCACTTGGAAATACTGCTTGGAAGTACTCCTTGGAAGTACTGTACATGTTTAAGGTACAGAATGTACGCTGGTTTTGTCTTACGTTGAAAATAACGTGTTTACAACGCCGCGTACCATGCATATTCCGACTTACGTCAAATTCGGTTTACGACGCCGCGAGAGAACGGATCTCAGTCTTAAGTCGAGGACTACCTGTAGTATGTAGCGTCACACAGCTTAAGATCCATACAGTAAATAGTAATACTATAGTTTAAACAGACAAATGAACACCACAAATTGACAGAGCATTTGCTGCAAACTAAAGCTGCAGATTAAGCCATAAATTATCATTATAAAGACTTGGTATGCAAACATTTTATAACCTTGCTGTTGCCATGGTAACATTGCTATGGTAACGGAACTTAGCTTCTCCACAACCAATGAGAGCATGATCTGCTTTTTGATGGGCGGAGGGTATCAGAACTCTATAAATTATGTTGGGCCCTGAGTGACGTAGGACAAAAACCTACATGCTGACCCAGATCAGGTTCACTGCCTTTTTGTTCCCAGATATTGCAACCTCTGAACTTTATTGTGTACTGTTTACTGTAACTCTGTGTGTCATTAAATCTTTTAATACTAATGCAACAAGTCTCTTCCAATTCATATGCTACTCCTCCGTTTTGAACACCCCGAATCCTTTACTATTAAACTTTTTTTCTTAAGTGGTGCTCTTGAACATTAAATTTCCTAAACATATTTTACAATGTTAAGAGTTTATAGTGTTTGTTTGAACCCATACTGGAAGTTAAGAAAATTTCCATTTGCATTTGACCTTTAATGAATCCTAAGAAAAAGATGACTAGAATCTGCTCACCTTTTATAAAATTGTAAATTTGTTTTGTTTCCAGGGTAAAGTCAGACACATAATTGCTTAATAGTTCATCACTGTACTTTTTTCTTCACTGTACTTCTATCAAAACATTTGACAGATTTTATTTTAAAGATGGTTAGCAATTTAAAATAATGTATATTATGTATCTGTATTTAGATAGATAAATGTATAGTAATTAATATGTAGTACTTTTATTTTTTTAAATTTAATGAAACACAAACCTTTAACATTTAAGGACACATTTTAACCAAATTTTCAAATTGCATTTGATCTTTAATGAATCCTAAGAAAAGATTACTAGAATCTGCTCAACTGTTATTACGTTATAATTTTTCTGATTCTAGGATGAAGTCAGACAAAAACAGTCAAAAATTTAGAAAGGACAGTTTTCACTTATCGACCGTCCAACTGTGGCCCAATAGATTCAGCTGAAAGCCCTGGTGCACCTTTTATTTGAACCTGCAGAGATTTGAACAGCTGATCTGAAGCAAACAGGCAGGTGTTCAACTGAACTGACCACTTATGCTGTTTGATGGTCTCCTCCTTTACCATCCATCCATCATCGTCTGCTTCCGAGTCACGGGGTCAGCAGCTTTACCAGGGAGACACAGGCATCAACAGCCACCTCTTCAGCTCTTCTAGGAGAACCCCAAGGCGTTCGCAGACCAACTGACTTTAATTAGTAATACTTTTATGTTTTTAAATTTAATGAAAGACAAACCTTTAAAATTTAAGGACAAAATGTTACCAAATAGTTTTCAAGTCTTATTGTAAAAGCAGTTTCAAAGATCACAGTGTGGTGTTTTGCAACTTTAACATGAACCTTGTACATATCTAAATAATAAAATGAAGATATTTTTAATACATCTTTATTGTAAAATCTATACTAAAATGAAAAATACATGGGTTTAAAGCTGGCAGAGAAGGCAATAAGGTAGGATTATGAATTAGGTTTAAAAATTAAAGCTCATGAGGTACTTCATTAAAGCATGACATCTCTTCCACAACTATCTGTGGCAAAGACTTTAGCATGTTCTTCTTCTAGTGGTGGCTAGTAAATAGCTTAAGGGAGCACTACTGCCACCAGGTGGTAAGAAGAGTTGGTTTCTGGACCCCGCCTACAGAACGGGTCCAGAAGTGTAATGGAAACACAACCACACCCGAGCCGACCTGAACTGAAATGAGCTGGCCCGAGCCGCACCGTGACAGTGGAAAAGGGGCATAAAACAGCTAGCAGCCGCGCTCCATCCTGCCTTACAGGAAGTTTGGAGCCAGTGTTGCCTTCAATGGTTGAACCCCCCCCCGAACGCCATGGGGTCATCCACCACTCTGCTCCACAAACTCCCCGAGATAATCGGGAGATCGACGAGAGCTTGCAACCTGGAAGTACCTGAACCGGCGACCCAGACCACGCCGACCCTTTGGGCGGGAAGGTTTGCCGCCCAGCACAGTGGACACCTGGACCCGGTCTGGTCCTGTTTTTCCGGTCGTGTCCGTGGTGTTCATGAATAATAAATGTTAAACACTAGTGATCTTGAACGTTACTCATTGGAGGATGTGACGTGTTTATGCGGCACGCAGGGGAGACATTTGATTTACTATTAAAAAGTGTTTGCCAGCACACGGAGTCCCACATTTTTGTTCTAAAAATAAAAACACAACATGGTGTCAGAAGTGGTGTGTTGCTGAGGAGGAGACACTCTGGTCTGTCTGGCGTGGATAAGAAGGAGAAAGACGAGCAACAGCTATATTTAAGATCAGAGAGTCAGAGTCAGAGAAACTTTATTGACAGTGCACAAGGTGCCCTGTACAACGTAAATATGTACGCACAGTCATCCTGAGGGGACTAGTGTGTGAAGCTGCAGCTGGGGTCAGCGCGGCCATCTCACTCTTATCAGAATGA
>JARVGV010000527.1:10393806-10405470 GCA_031762435.1 Hypsolebias longignatus
GTGATATATATCGTTACCGCCACCCATCACAATTCATATCGTGATATGAATTTTATGCCATATCGCACATCCCTAGTTTAGATCCTCAGCAGATCCTTGTGTGTGGCTGTGCGACTACCTGAGGTGGCAGGAACTGTTGAGGCACTTGTGCTCGCATCCCTGGGGACTGATTCATTGGTGGGACACTTTGTTGATGTCTTGAGTTGGTCATTCCTCCTGTGCTGCCAAACATACTATGAGCACCCTGCATCCAAAGACATAAAAACAAACGTGTTAACAGGGCGCATTACTTTAAAGATACATACAGAACAACGTGACTAACAAGAATGTGACATCAGTGATGAAGGACATTATGAAGTAAATATGAATATCTAGTAAAGATAAGACTCTAGAGGAAAAACAGCAGGACAGGAACAGGAGGAGTGGTTATCTTACTTGTCTAAAGGGGACAGAGTGGTTGAAGAGGGTATGGGGCTTGTAGATAGTGGGTGGTGAGTACAGAGAGCAAGAACCCGCTTCCTCAAGGCAGCCATCCTGATTGATCAAATGCAAGGCCTGTCACCGTGACGGCCGTCAGAAGACCAAATTGAATAGTGGTGAAAGACGTAAGGGATGATGTAGAAAAAGAGTAGCAAGATGGACAAATGGAAAGAAAGAGTAGAACCACAAGAGAAAACACACAGTGATAAAGCACAACATAAAGACAAAAGAACAGTAAGCCTAAAATGAGGCTTTACCCTGTTATAGTAAGACCCTGCATCCCCTGGTGACGCTTCTTTGGACCCAGGAGGGCGATAAATCACTCCCCCTCCACTTCCACCTCCTCGTCCTGCTTTCCTAATGTCACCGTTGTAATCATTCATTCCCATGCTTCTTTTTTCTGCTTCCATCTTCTTGTCCTGAAGAGAACCTGGACCCATGTCGATGTTTGGGCTACTGGGCTCATCGTTCTGTTGGACAGAAAAGGCCACAATCAGCACTTGATAAAGGATCTATTCTGACCTGTGCGGAAACTCCAGAAATAAGTAAAAATACAAAAGAACGTCCAGTCGTACCAGAATCCTCATGTCAGAGAACTGTCTGTTGGTGGGGCTCAGCCATGATTCTCCTCCGCTGGTCTTCAGAGGGCCCTGAGAGGATACAGGTCTTGAAGGTCTTTTGTTGTGTTTGTTGCTCTTTTCTAAAAGGATTGTATCTACTAGTAACACACCTTGTTGCTGGCCTTCTTTACAGTTTGGTTTTGGCCCCAGCCTCCATTGCTTCCCTGTCCCCAAGATGAGCTGCTTCCCTGGGAACTGGTGCTGTTCCACATCCCTCCTCCGTCGTCTTCATCCTCCCAGCTTGAATGACGTGAGGCCGCCACCGACTTCTCCTTCTCCCCCCAGCCATCTTGCATAGACTTTGACCCTACATGCAAAGGATGCAGACATAACAATACTCAAAATCAAATGAAAACCAAAGCAAAAATACAGTGTGAATGCTTATTGCTGAAGAACTTGCTGGAAAACAGCTGAAATTAGCTAAAACATGCTATTCTTCCATTTCTTTCTTCCGTTTCAGCTACATGTTAATTTAGCTGAAATGGACGAACAAGCCCAAGTTATCAGAAGAAGAAAGAACACGTTTTTGCTGAATTAGGTTAAAATAAGCATAAATGACTAGAAAATATTAGGAAATTACTGGTAGTGAAAAAAAGCTAAATTTAGGGGAAAAATTTTTTGAAAAGTAGCTGAAATGGCAGAAAGAAGCTTAAAATATCAGAAGAAATTGAAAGGAGCTGAAATGAGAATAAATAAATAAATAAATAAATAAATAAATAAAAAAGGTGGAATTCAGTGAAAAAGTTAAATTTAGCAAAAAATAAATAACTAAATAGTAGCTGAAATAGCAGAAAAAGCTGAAACTAGCAGAAAAAAACCTGGAGCATAACAAGCTGAAATTAGCAGAAACAAGTCAATTAGGCTGAAAGTAGAAAAAAATAACCGTGAAAACCTTGAATTATTTTTAAAACAGCTGAAATTAGTTTCAAATGCTAAAAATGTAGCTGAAAAGGTAAAACAAGCTTAAATTAGAAGAAAGCAGAAACACATTTGCCTGAAAGGAGCAGAAATTAGCATAAAAACTGGAAATAATCAGAAAAATAAAAATAAAATAAAAAACAGCTGAAAAGTAGCTTAAAATCAGAAAAAAGCTGAAATTACCAGAAGTGGAGAGCGCACATTTTTAATGAATTAGGCTGAAAAAAGTTTAAATGAATGCAAAAAAATGTGGAATTAGCTGAATAAGTTAAAGTTAGCATAAAACAGCTATATAGTAGCCGAAATAGCAGAAAAAAATTTTAACTTGAAGAAATAAGCTGAAAGGAGCATAACAAGCTGAATTTAGCAAAAAGAAGTTAGAAGAAACACAGAAATGTTATAGTTAGCAGAAAAAAATCTGAACAGAGCGCACAACACAGCTAAAAAAAAAAAAAAAAACAGCTGAAAGTAACTGAAAAAGTTTGCACAAGGAAACTGAAAGAAGCTGAAGCAGAACAAAATGTGAAAGGAGCAGTAAAAGGTTGTAAAAACATCTAAAGACCTGAAGGAGGTAAAATGAGCTCAACATTTTCTGGAAGAAAAAAAAAAGTGGCAGAAAAGGCTGAATACAGTATTTCAAAAAGCTAAAAGTTGCACCAATATCAAAAGTCAGAGCAGGATTGTCCTGAAAGAGCTGAATGTTTTGCTAAATGATTTGTTGAAATAGTGCAGGATGAGAATCGTGCCAAAAATTACACAGAAGAAAAATGGATCACAATAGAGTGATGCTTCATAAACAGTCACACTTTTATAATTGCTTTAATTAATAGAAAGATAAAATTCTGTTTTAAAGTCATTTCCTTCAAACTCATTTTCTGCCAATTTTTTTTTATTATTATTTTTCAGTTCACGTTCTGACCAGATCTGGCTGAGTTTAGCAGAGGATTTCCCCAGCACGTGGTCTTCCCTCCACCATCATCGACGTCTCCCCAGCCAGTGGGGGCTTCACTTGGTTTGCCCCAGGTGGCTGTGCCATTGTCTACTGTTGGACTTGTTGGGGAAGTGCTCCCCCAGCCTGATGGATCTGCACACAGACATGGACAAACTGAGCCTTGGCATGAACCGGTCTTTCAAACATTTGATTCAGAATTAGTGCACGTGGGCCACAACAACAGAGGAAACAAATCATGCTCACTCCAAACCACTTCATACAACACATGTGATGTATACGTCTCTGCTTTTTGTGACGTCTACAGTTTCACATTTCAGACACTTTTATATAATTTATGAAAAACTAAACGTTTTTCTTCTTCGCAAAAATCAAAATACAACCAAATTCACAAACGTAATTCCTTACCCATACCAGAAGGTTTTGTAGATGCTTGAGCAGTGCTGAAGTCTCTGTTACCACCAAGTCCTGCGGCCTGCCTGCTGGGTTGCTGCTGCACTGGAGGCCTTTGTTGCTGCTGCTGTTGCTGCTGGGGCTGACCTTGACTATGTGACTGCTGACCAGTAGGTCCACTGCTTTTATCCCACAGGTTGACTGGTTTGTAATTGTAATGAGTTGGGTCTCCCCATGCTGATGTTCCATCATCTATCTCACTCTTTCTGCTTATAGACTGTGGTGAGGGTTCCTCCCAGCCGCTTGGTTCAGATCCATTGCCACCTCCTCCGGAAGCACCGGGTATAGGTCCCGAGGTCCAGCCTGAGCTTTGGTTCTGTGTCTGGGCTTGAGAGATGAGCTTCCTCCCAGCGGCCCCTTGCATAGCCCCTTGGTCCAACGATTGCTGCAGCTGTGGATGCTGATTGCGGGGCTGTGATTGTTGCTGTTGCAGTTGTGCCTGTGGCCCTGAAATGGAGACCGACTGACTGTTTGGCATCTGGTGCATTTTGCTTCCTCCACTCCAACTCTGATGAGGTTTGGACCCTGTGCCTCCAACCCTATCAACTCCTCCTCCCCCATTACCCCCCGTTCCCCAGTTTCTCCGAGGTGCATTGTCATCCCAGCTCCCCCAAACACCTACACCTGAATCCCCACCTGAGTGTCGTCCATTTCTTTTGTTGTCATCCCAAGCCCCACCCTTGCTACTCGATTTGGACTCTTGCTCTAACCAGTTTTTACCTGTGCCAACCTTCTGTTCTGCTCCCCACCCACTTCCTTCACCATTCCCTCCCATTTCCTTCCAACCTCCTGCTCCTTTTTCCTGCTGATTTTCTCCCCAGCCTCCATGAACTGAGTCACTTTGCTTCCCAGTATCACCCCATCCACCTCCCTTTTCTCCCCTATTATTGCCTTTCCATTCCTCGTTCCAACTCTTGGCCTCAAGGTCATCCCTGCCTCCAGTCCAGCCTGTGGCATTTGCCTGCTGGCTAGGTCCAGGCATTATCCCTGACCCCATACCAGGAGCAGTTGTGGTCACTGGTCCAGATTGTGAGACACCAAGATTCATGTTGGTGCATGTAGGTGGTGGCCCTCTCCCAGACAAAGAGGCCCCACTACTGCTGCTGTTGCTGCTACTGTTCTCCCAGCCTTCTCCAGAAGACCCAGTAGAAGCAAGCAGGGAGGGACTGACCCCTGGACCCATAGGATCAGTGCTTATGGTTCTGGGGCCACTAAAATACTGAGTAGGCCTACTAAGAGAAGTTGAGTGTTTTGATGGCGCTGATGATGGTCCAACTTTGTTGTGTCCTGCAAGGTCATCAACGTCCCAGGCGGTGTTTTGTCGGATTTGTGTTTGGCCCCAGCCTGAGTTGGACAGGACTCGAGGGTCTAGATCAGACCGATTAAGTAGACTCTGTAAGGCAGCTTCAGCTGTAGGTGCCGTTCGGCGAAGACGGTTATTATTATTAAACCCACTCTCACTCCTGGAATTCCCACCACTAGATGAAGACCCTCCATGTGCTCCCTGTCCCACTAAGCCATCGTCCCATTCTCTCGTTTCACCTTCTCCCTTCTGATTGTCCCAGGCTCTGGTTGTTGTGGTGGCTGTTGAAGAGGAGGAGGAAGTGGCAGGGGGGATGCCTGCTGTACTTCCTCCACTGCTGCTGCTATTACTACTGCATGTCCCCATTTCGTCACCTCCTGAATTTGCTCCAATCCCAGCAGAGCTCTCACTCCAGTCACGTCCACAAACTGTTTTATCACCTCCAGCTCCTGATAACCCCCACCCTCCCTGAGATGCCCCGGAGACTTGACCATCATTTCCCCCCTTTTCAGCACTGCCCCAAGCATTAACTCCACTTGTGGAACTTTGATATCCCCAACCTGAAGTCTCTTTGTCCCGCTCTGGAGTTGCCAAACCCCCCTTCCCTCCACCTTCCCATCCATCCATCCTTGATGCACCTGTTTTGGAGTAAGCAGCAGGGACAGAAGGCTGGCCTCTCCATGAGGTGGCAAGGTTAGAGTCTCCTGCACTTATCCCACTTCTTCCCACACCATGGTCCATTCCTCCCCCAATCACTCCCCCCCCTGCAATTTTTGGTCCCGCTGATTCATTGTCCCATTTCCCTCCTCCCACGTCTCTGGATTGCATTTGGTGAAGTTGGTGCTGATGGGCATTTGACTGATTCACAGATATAGATGGGTGGTTGCCAAGCACCCCGGCAGCCTCGCCTCCCAGCCCCAAGGAAGCAGAACTGATGGGAGACCCTCCAGAGCCCTGGTGATTAAAGGAAGTCAGACCTTCTTCCCCTGCAGCATTGGGGTCATCCTGCTGCACCAGGGCAGGCCAGGCTGAAGGGTTGGCATTTGGACTGAAGTTGGCACCTGGAATCCCACTGCTACTATCAATAGGGCCACTGGCATCATGAATCCCTGGCACAGTGGAGGCTTTGGAAAGTGAGGAAGGCTGTTGTAGCAGAGACCCAGCAGTAGCTACTGCAGTACTTCCTCCAAGATGAGCCTGGGAGGCAGTCGTTCCCCACGCCACACTGTTGGACGTCTGCATACATTCATTGGGCAAACAGAAAGATGAAGTGGGTGAAGACTGGTTGCCAGAGGCACTGATGCTATTCACAGGCATTCCGTTGTTGCCGCTGTTCCCTCCATCACTGCCAGGTATACTCGGCCACTCCTCTAGATCATTGCCATCAACAATGACCTTCTCCCTGCCTTGAGAGGTGGCCTGGCTGCCCGAGCCTGGCCCCCACATGGAATTTGCATAATTAGGATTAGTTGTAGAAGCAGCAGCTGATGAGGTGAGACCCACTGAAGATGCAGCCATACCGGAATCTAAAAAACAAAGGTAATAAGAATCAATAAACCAAAAAAAGTTGCATTTTCTGTGATAATTCTGAGCTGAGTACTAAATGACGTTAAATAAATTTGCTAAAGGCAAAACAAGAGTTGTTAAAGCTAAAAATAAAACACTAGATTAAAGCTAAAAAAAGCAAAACACTAGTCAAAAGTGGCAGAACGATAGCTAAAATGTGCAAGTATCAAACTGCTTGATTAAAGCTAAAAGCAGCACAACTTTGCCTACAAGTAGCAAAATGTAAACTGTCTAAATGAAGCAAGCTAAAAATCAAAAACATGAAACACTAGTTAAAAGCAATAAAATGAAAGTAAAAGCTCAAAGTAGCACGAGAAGACACAAACAGAACAAGTCTGGTGAAATAGATTTAAAAAAATGTTTGATTTTTTTTTTTTTTTTTTTGGTTATGGGGGGAAACTTTTGCAAGTATAAAGTTGAATAACATGTAAGAAAAGTTACAAAAATTAAAAATAAAACCTAGCTCCTGAATGAACTCAATGTTTTTGCATTTGAATGATTAAAATAGAAAAAGCATACAGAAGAAATTGCGTCAAAAAAGGTACAAAGCACATAGAATGAAGTGAAACAGGATCACCATACTGTAAACACCAAATCATGAGATCATTTTTTAATGATCTGTACAAGAGAAACAAAATCAGCACTTTGTAATTTTCACCTTAAAATGTTTGCCACCAAACCACTACTACTAATACCCTGATGCATGCTCAATAATCCAGGTAGAAAAATCTAAAAGCTAAGTCTGGTCCAGAGGACCAGACTTAGCTTTTTTAGACACTACTACTAATGTTACACACCATACAGATGCTCACCTGAAACAGCAGCCACGTTTAAGATCGAGCCATCCCCTCCTCCTCCTCCTCCTCCTACCAGCAGCATGGAGGACAGTGGGGGCTGACCTCTCTTTAGTAGCACTTTATGGTCCTGCTGGCAGCGAAATCGTGGTGGCACCTCTCTCGGCATGTAGCGTGACGGCTGCTGAGGCGCCTGAGTTCCGCCTCCACTGCTTGTACCGCCGTTCCCAGCAGCACTAGGTCCGCCAGTAGAGAAAGAACTGGTGGTGGAGGTGGGCTGTCCGTTGGCCGCTGCCAGGCGCTTAGCATTGTTGCCGCCCTGAGACGGGGTGGCAGCACTGCCAGGGCCTGAGGTCGCTGGAGATGGAGAGGCAGTAGGGGTGGGTCCACGGCTGGGAGAGGCAGAGCTGCTCTGAGAGGCAGGAGACTGAGCAGAAGTTGGCTTTGTCAAGTCTGGCACTGGAAGAAGAGCAATGCAGGAAGAGGAATTGTTGTAAAGATTACAGTAAATATAATTTCACTAAGAAGAACTTAAAATAACAGTTTTAGTTCATCTTGAGACTTGGCTCCAACATGAACCCTGGGTGACTGAACCACAGACTGCCAAGACCAAATCAAATGTACTCTCTGTATAGATCTGATTTCTCACTCCAAATTTATTTAAAGTCTGACCCTTAATCTGCTTGCAGTCCTACTGAAGAGCAGCCTCATTACCTGGCGTGACTTTATAGGAATAGCAAAGCTGCCACTTCAATCTCACCTGGGTTGTGTAGGGAAAAAGGTGAGCCATGGGAAATTTCAAGGCTCAAAGCATCTTCAAAATCATTTTATTCTCCTTTATGTCTTTTAAATGACATATTTAATGTAGCACTGTAAAGCTTATCAAAATATATACAAACAAATGTCTACCATTTGCAACTTGAGTGAATCTAAGGAAAAACATGTCTGACTACACAGATTAGGTGACTGAATGCATGTGAGTTTACAGAACCATCAGTAAACTTGATATTCTGTGTGGTGCTCAGCTGACTGTGAGGAACTTGTCTTGTTTATTTGAATGAGAGCTACAAAATATTGGTAAAACTTGCTATGTGCAATCTTACTCTTGAATACTGTGGTGACTGTAAATTGTGATAAACGTTTTCTTCTTGCCTCCTCACTTTCTTTTCTGTCATCAGTAACATCTAAACCAGATGAGGTTAACAAGGCCCATGAGACTCTGTTGGATTGGCTGTACATAGAGCTGTCAAACCAAATGCTTCTGTATAAATTAATTCAGGAAAAAAATACGCCATCTAATCTTTACAAAAAACGTGTCAAAAATTGAACTAAAAACAAACATTGACTGTTAACAAACATAATACAGTATTGTAATGTTATCCACAATACATATGGACATTACTAAAGGGTTCGACAGAAAGATTTTATTATTTAGTAAATGCCCAATATAATTTAAAATCCTATGCACATAAAGTTTCTGCTTACCTTTGTTCTTTTGCTCTGTAACCTAAGACGAAAAGAGAAAATATTTCTAAGTTACGTAAAGCAATAATCTGAGGCAAGTTTCATACAGACAAATCTGATTACTGTATATACCTTACTCAACACGTATTAATATTTAAGTTAGGCAACAGGAAAAAAAAGGTGAATTGTGCCACCTTAAAACTAATTTTACTGCAATAAGAACAACAATTAAACAAAGCTTGGCAAGAAAAGTTCCTCCATTATGAGGTTAACAACTAAGACAGAGTCAAACCTCTCACTTAAAAAAGTAAACATTATCATTCAATTATGCAGACTGCTGCTTCTCAGTGGTTGCAATAGCAATTGGTCAAGAAAGTTTACCATAAGTGACCAACTTTACCTTAATACCCCAACAAAACAAACTGCTCCTAATATTAGATACAGGTTAAACAGTACAATCAACTAATCTGTTAAAAAAGCAGAGGGCAAACAGCACAATGTAGGTCCATTTACCGTACTGCCTTTAAACTAAAAATGCATCAGCTCAAAAAGTATTAAAATAATTGCTGAACATAAGTGTTTGTGTTCAATGTTATTACCGATATCAGTGACTCAGCTGATAACTTGTCAGCTGGTCAGCATACCGGTATGTGCATTTGGTTTTTTTTTTAGGAAACACTTTCCTGTGCTTTACTGGTCTCTTTACAACAGTAATTTATTCTGAGTGCATTTTAGGTCAATGAGCAAAAGATAACCAAGCTCACCTTCTGAGAGGCTTCTCTTTTCCTTTTGTCGTCTTTTTTCCTTTTCTTGTCTTCCATGAACTACTGCTCCTGACCCGATACTACTCTCTTCTTAAAAACAAAACAACCAAACAAAACAACTTAACATGTTTCCAGACCTTTATTAAATAACTAGAACCGCTTCTTTCTGTAGTCTTTGGCATGAAAAACCTCAAAAGGAACAGTAATCAGTGATTACAAAAATACATTAAAAAAATTGTTCTAACAACACATCTAGGCATTTCCTCCTAAATGACACCTGCCTGAATCAACCAGCCTATAACATTCAGAATGCTGCAGAAACTGTAACTACAACAAATGACAACACTTTGTGACACGCACACCAACAACAGCATGTATTGCAGAATGTCCTAAAGAGATATTCTGACCATTCTGAAGTGAAGCCCTGTGATTCTAATATAAATAATCTTCAGTTTAAAAAGTCCAACAGGACCTACATGCGCACGGTGGCGCAACTGGTAGAGCTGCTGACTCTCAGCGAGAAGGTTGCCGGTTCAAATCCAGGTCTTGGGGCCTTTCTGGGTGGAGTTTGCATGTTCTCTCAGTGCATGCGTGGGTTTTCTCCGAGTACTCCGGTTTCCTCCCACAGACCAAAAACATGCTAGGCTGACTGGAAACTCTTAATTGTCTCTAGGTGTGAGTGAGCGAGTGAATGGTTGTTTGTCTCTATATGTGCATGTGATGGACTTGCGACATGGGCACCGGCGACCCCCGTGACCCAAAATGGAAGAAGCAGGTAAAAGATAATGGATGGACCTACATGCTAATAGCTTGTTTGCTGCCACCTTAAATCACCCCCAGGCCCAGACTAAAAAGAACTTCTTAGTAATTTATGCAAATGCTATTTTATAGACATAACACAGCAATCAGTTTTGTAATACACAGTTGAATGCATTAAATTCAAGTTGTTTTTTTTTTGCATGATCTGCATGATAATCTGCATGAGCAAATTGTGAAAGCAGCCGTGAGGTGAAACTTCTGTAAGATGATAAGACAATCTTTGATAAGTATTCCACAGAACCCCGTCAAAGGTAAAGAGAATAATTCAAACCTGAAGTTGTTTGTTAATTTGTATGCACATTTAAAACACCATGTCTGGTATGAAGTTAGAGAGCTTTGAGCGCTCAGCAGGAAGGTGCTGGCTGTGTCTGCGTTTTTTGGTTAGTTTCGTTTCTGAGCTGTGGGTGTACGGTACTAAAAAATAAAAAAATAAAAAAATAAAAAAAACAGCCTTTCTGGAGTGACAGAAAACCAACCAGACATCCCTGATGAAGCATTTCTGACCTGGAGAACCTGGAGAAGCCTAAAGACAAACCAGGTTGTTGTAGCTAAACACCATCAGATTTAGGTCCTATAGTCTTGTTGGAACTTAGCTCAACATGTACCGGTACTTAGCTAGCACCTAAAGAAGAAGACATTGACAAGAAGCAAATAATCTAAGATTCAAGTCACTTGAACACATTCATAAACGAAAAGAGCAATTAATCCTAATCCTTGCCATTAAAGGTTTAACTAGCGTTAAGTAATGCTAGCAGCTCAGATACTGTCGATGTTAAATAAATCCAAAAAAAATTATAAACTTGCGTGACTAAAGCACGTTTAATAACACTAAAGATGGAAACATAATAAATTGCCACAGCCTACGTTTAGTACTTCGTTTTTACGCAGAATGTGTTTAAAGTCAGCAAAGTACATAATGTGCAAAGCTACACCAGAGCTAACTACGTTAACGTTACCTACTGACATATTTAGCCACGAGTAGGCAGGTAAGGATCGAGTTATAAAGAGCGGCACAAGCATCGTATTCACAATGTATTCGCATAAATACAGAGAAGTGCACAAAATCAGCAACTCACCTCAGGAATCACATATGAAGATATGCTAGCTAGCTAGCGAACTAGCTTAGCTAAAGTGCTTCAGTGCAAATTTTTTTTTTAACTGTTTGAGGCATTCGCGGCTACAAGAACAGCGACGCCTGAGCGGAAAGTCACGTAGCTGTCAGATGATGAAAACACAAGCCTAACAAGCATTTAAGAGCTAACGTTACAAGAATAAAGCCTAAATGTGCTGAAGAACTTCAATTTCAAATCGCCGTGGACTCAGTCGGTCGATTGACGGACGGCCATTTTGCGTCTCTGGTGGGCGGGGCGGAGCAGCGGCAGCGGAGCTCTGTGATTGGCTGGCTCTGTGAGGAACGCATAAAAAACATCATACATGATCTCCATCACTCCTCATAGCTATGGCAAGCCCTTTTAACATAAAATCGGATTCACGTCACTTGCATTCAAGATATCTTAAATGTAATTATGACTAG
>JARVGV010000527.1:10526109-10538461 GCA_031762435.1 Hypsolebias longignatus
AAAACACAAAGTTTGTTTTCTCAGTCATCCAGGTATATAACAACAAAAAAGGTTGAATCATGTCATCTGGACTTCATGTCATCAGTTCCCTGATGTGTGCGTGATTCATTTTGTAAACAGGTTCCCTGATGTGTGCGTGCGATTCATTTTGTAAACAAGTTCCCTGACGTGTGCGTGTGATTCATTTGTAAACGGGTTCCCTGACATGTGCATGTGATTCATTTTGTAAACCGGTTCCCTGACGTGTGCTTCATTTTGTAAACAGGTTTCCTGACGAGTGCGTGTGATTCATTTTGTAAACAGGTTCCCTGACGTGTGATTCATTTTGTAAACAGGTTTCCTGACGAGTGCGTGTGATTCATTTTGTTAACAGGTTCCCTGACGTGTGCGTGTGATTCATTTTGTAAACAGGTTCCCGGACGTGTGCGTGTGATTCATTTTGTAAACAGGTTCCCGGACGTGTGCGTGTGATTAATTTTGTAAACAGGTTCCCTGACGTGTGCATGTGATTCATTTTGTAAACAGGTTCCCTGACGTGTGCGTGTGATTCGTTTTGTAAGCAGGTTCCCTGACGTGTGATTCGTTTTGTAAACAGGTTCCCTGACGTGTGCTTCATTTTGTAAACAGGTTCCCTGACGTGTGATTCATTTTGTAAACAGGTTCCCTGACGTGTGATTCATTTTGCAAACCGGTTCCTTCACGTGTGCGTGTGATTCATTTTGTAAACAGGTTTCCTGACGTGTGCGTGTGATTCATTTTGTTAACCGGTTCCCTGACGTGTGATTCATTTTGTAAACAGGTTCCCTGACGTGTGCGTGTGATTCATTTTGTAAACAGGTTTCCTGACGTGTGCGTGTGATTCATTTTGTAAACAGGTTCCCTGACATGTGCGTGTGATTCATTTTGTAAACAGGTTCCCTGACGTGTGCGTGTGATTCATTTTGTACACAGGTTCCCTGACGTGTGCATGATTCATTTTGTAAACTGGTTCCCTGTCATGTGCGTGTGATTCATTTTGTACACAGGTTCCCTGACGTGTGCATGATTCATTTTGTACACAGGTTCCCTGACGTGTGCGTGTGATTCATTTTGTACACAGGTTCCCTGACGTGTACGTGTGATTCTTGTTGTAAACAGGTTCCCTGATGTGTGCATGTGATTCTTGTTGTACACAGGTTCCCTGATGTGTGCATGTGATTCTTGTTGTACACAGGTTCCCTGATGTGCGCATGTGATTCTTGTTGTACACAGGTTCCCTGATGCGTGCATGTGATTCTTGTTGTACACAGGTTCCCTGATGCGTGCATGTGATTCTTGTTCTCTTTAACCTTTCCTGAGTTCCTCTCTCTTCTTTGAAGCTTCTTCTCTTTGTTTTTTGATGATTGCCAGTCGGGCCAAGTCCGCCCTGGCCTGCTCCGTCTTGCCCTCCAGATGGAGCTTCATGTAGCGTTCTTTTGACTTCTGCTTCTCTATCTCCTCTCTGAACGACAGACAAAGAAGGAAAACGTAAAAAAGTTATGCTTAAAAAGTGAAAACCGCCTTAGAAGAGACAAAACTTTGAAATATTGGTTGTTGGGGAGGCGCTCACCTCTCTCTGCGAGACAGCTCTCTGGGAGCAGCGACGTCGACTTCAGTCACCTTCTTGCTCTTATGGGAAACACGGTTGGGATTTTCAATCTCTATGAGCCCCTCCACCCCACTCCTTTTCTTTCTCTGGGATTAAAAGAAAACATTCAGCCTTAATCACTAACTGAAGCCAATCCATTAATTATAAACTTCTGCCAAGCTTAGATTTGTTCTTGAAATTAATTTTTGTCTCCTGAGTTGTTCTCTTTATAATAACGGCCAGCTCACAGTGAAACAGCACAATACTACCACACACCTAACTGCTAGAAAAAGATTTCTGAAAAAGATTTGTGATGTGACTTCTGTAGAAATCACTGAGAAGGCATTTTCAAAAATACTCAGATGATAATTTAATGAAGCATTGAAGATCAGTTGCAACATTCAATAAATTACAGAAAGTACAAGAAGCTGAGGCAGCAAAAAGGAGCCACGACTCAATCTAGACAGAACTGAGCTTGTAGAAAGATGAACTCTGGGACCATTATCAAACACACACACTGATAACACGTTACCAGTCGGTTGCAGAGAAAATCAACGTTGCTTAAGGACACACATCAGTTTCCATGAACCTAATGGACGACGTGTTGTTTTAACGTCTGAATAAACAAATTATTTACAATCCCAAATCTGTTTGTTGAAGGTTGACTGAATAAAGGGATTAAATATGACTGGACATCTTATTTTTACAAGTTGTTCTCTAAAGATCAGCCGTATGATTCTTAAATGTTTAGCTCCTGAAGGTACTTTAGTTTTTTGACAGCTACAGCTCATTAGCCTGGTCAAACTTTTAGAACGAGCAAACATTAAGATTAGGTTGAAACCAACAGGAAATTTTATTGCATTTCTTTTAAATCATCCAGCTGAGCTCCATTTTCGTTGAACTACGACTCACTCACCATCATCATCGTCAACACATGGCTAAGGTGACTTTCTATTTACTTATTTTTGGCTGAGTTTACAGCAACAGAATAACCACCATATTTTTCACCTTATAGGTCGTAGTTGTTTGCATAATTTACAAGCTCTGCGACTTACAGGCCAAAGCGACATATTTATGGATTGGCTGATATATGACTGTTTTCATTCATTCTGACTGGGGTAAAAAAAAAAAAAAAAACATTGAGCAGTATCACTTTCCACCACTAGATTGTAGCAGATGCCATGCCCTTGTATGATGCAACAGGTAAACGTGGCTATAATGACAAATTCAAAAAAGTTCAATACAAAAACTGGACTTTACCTATTATACTTTACTTTATAGTTTGGTTTTTTTTCTTGAACTTTTTTGAATTTACCATGTCCTGGATGACTGAGAATCTTCACCAGATATTAAGGACACAATAGGTTTGGAACCGTAAAAACAGCTGCAACGTCCCAGCAAAATGCAGCTGATTTGACCATTAAAGTGCATTTATTAAGGAATAGTGCAACTGAGACACACCTTTACTATAATTTTGAGCAAACAAATAATTGTTTTTAGGTGTTTATCTTGATAAATTTCGAACGCAGCTGCAGCGATCCTTTTTTCCTCCCTCTGCGCGCTCCCGGGAGCACCGAGGCAATCAAACTATTTTTGAAATTCAGCTGATTTGACCATTAAAGTGCATTTATTAAGGAATAGTGCAACTGAGACACACCTCTGCTATAATTTCAAGCAAACAATTATTTTTAGGTGTTAATCTTGTTAAATCATTGTTTAAGTCCTCATGTGCATGCTCTTGCAGTCGCCATTTGGCAGCCGATCGATTTCTGGCACAACACCGGGCCACATTTCTGGGTTGTCAGTGATGACGTATAATAGATGCGACATATATGACGAAGCAACATATTTATGGATTTTTCCACTTTATTAGACAAATATGGACTGATGCGACTTGTAGGGCGGAGCGATGTGTACTGCGGAAAATATGGTACTTGTTTTTTTCCTTTAATTGGCAGTAAATTGTACCTTCTTTCCTAATTATGCAAGTTTATTTTATTACTGAGGCTGTAAAAAAAAAAGCCATTTATTAAAACCAGTTTGTTATAATGTACGTGGCCTGTAACCTCTCAGATATGTGCTTTTGATGTGATATGTGATTTTTCGTCACTGGATCGATGTGCAATTCTTACCCGACGTAAATAAAAACACCTAAACCCAATCCTTGAAAAACAACGTTATTATAATGTAGAAACTTTGTGGAAGTAGTACAATCACTGAGAAATGTTATATAAAGTTGATCAAATGTTTTTGGCATCACTCACGTCAGATTCCTCATCACTGCTGCTCTCCTCCTCAGACTCGTCAGAGCTCTCCTTCTCAGCACCAGCATTTTCTTCCTGTTAACACACATAATGACATGATGGCACCAGGACTGAAGGGAACTCTGTGTCGTTCAAGTCGTGCACTCACCTTCTCCTTCTGGGCTCTCATCTGCCGGTCGATTTCCTCTGGGTTGCTGAACTGTTTCCCTCGGCCCTTGTGACCCTTTTTTCCTGCAACACAATTTGTTTGAGTCAACCAGCTGTAGCAGCGCTCAGCGTGTTTAGAAGCAAACCAGGAACGTTCACACTGTAGGTCTTAATGCTTAATTCAGATTTCTGCACAGATAACTTTGGCGTGGCCGTTCAGATTGCATTTTAAATGTGACCTCCACCAGACGGCAGCGTGAAGACTTTGTGGTTTTAAGTCGACAAAAAAGATGTGACATCACATGCAGCGCACTGTTCACAGAAGTAAAACAGGATGCTACACCTGTTAGCATGCGAGTTCAGATTGTGAAGTTATAAAAACAGGAAAACGACATAAAGTGTTATCTATCATACTTTCTTGTCCAATGTTTACATTTGATGTAGCTGTTTGCAAGCTACAGTGATGCAGAACAGCATTTCTGGAATGGGAGCTCTGTACTGAAGAAAGGAAAACTAAAACATGGATCCCGTCAAGCTAGTTTAATATGATTCAACACAACTGTGTTATTTTTTTTCTTCTTTCAGCTGCTCTGTTCTTCAGAGGTCGACACAGTGAACTACCTCACACGAAGACTTGAAGACTGTTTTTACACTGGAGGCCCACAGCCTCTGTGTGGAGCAGAGAGCTGACAACTAGGGCAACCGGGGGAGCAGATGGTCGAGGTTAAGGGCCTTGCTCAAGGGCCCAGAGTGGGGCAAATGAGGGTGGAGGCAGTTGTGGGTGCTTCACCTTTCTAACCCACATTTTGATGTCATCAGTCTGGGGAGTCAAACCGGCGATAGGTTTGCCTTCTCTAACCACTGTGCCACGACTCCCCATTACAACGGTGTATGTTACTGCATATGTTATATGCAGTAAATTATCAGGAGATGGTAAAGCATTCCAAGCTTTACACTGCATGACATTGGTATCAATACTTGGACTGGTCCACATATCCATCGCACACCAGTCCCTGAAACAGACGTTACTGACTCCGAGTTGAGTTATACAACATGTTAACCTGCCAAACTAGAGACCTTATGTTCCCAGTAAAGCTGTGTAAAAATTATTATTGCCTCATCCAAGGAGGTAATGTTTTCGTAATGCTGGTTTGTTTGTGCACAAGATAACTCAACAAGTTACGAACAAACTTTCATGACATTTTCAAGAAATGTTGAGGTTGTCACAAATAAATTATAAAATTTTTGTTGTGATCTGGATCATGTTTCAGATCCAGGAATTATTAAAAAAATTCTTGTCTGTCTGTGCACAAGATGTTAATGTGAGCGACCCTGGTGACTTGGCAGAGGTGTGTGCTCTCTGAGTGCTTCTAGTTGGGAATTAAAATTTTCTGTATTTTTACTCTACAATTTAACAAAAAAAAAAAAAAAAACCTTTGTGCTTGTTTTCTTCCCTTACATCATACATTTTATTAAGATTTGTGAAAACAACTCCACTAACCTTTGGCTCAGGTGACAAGAACTGCATCAAAATATTGCATTTTAGACGACTGAACATTATTGTGATTTGATTAGATCAGAAAAATTCACAGACTTAGGCTCTTTTGGTATTCCTGAATATAAAATCTTGTGTTTCTTTCAGCTGCTCACTGCTTCAGGGGTCATCACAGTGATATTAATCTGATCTGTGAGCTCAGTGTTTGGTGCTGCACCTTTGTAATTTTGAGGCTGTTGGTTGTCAGGAAGGGCATCGTCCATAAAACTAACGAAAAAACAAACAAAGAAGCTAAATCCACCCCTCAAGATCATTCACTGTGGTGACCCCCTTCAGACAGGGGCAGCCAAAAGAAAAATATTAATCCAGAGAGCTTTTTACCAGAATACTGTAACTTGTCAATACTAAACAGAAGAAAAGCTTAACCCTTGGTTTTAAAACTTAGGCCTCAGGAGTCATTTTGACCCAAGAGCAGCAGGAAAGTTAACGTTAAAAAAAGATTTTGCTGTGATTCACAGTGATAGTAGACTTCTTTAAAAAATACATATCAAATTAAAAAGCATGTTTCAAAGCTGGGACTTGTGGCTTTTGAAGAGAAATTAAGAAACCACAGTTTCCAAATTTGGGGAGTGGTTGTGCAGAGGTTAGAGAAGGTGGGCCTGCCATCGGAGGTCACCAGTTCAACTCCCCAGACTGACTACAGCAAAAATGTGGGTGGAAATGGTGCAACACACACACACACACACACACACACACCTGCCTCCTCCCTCATTTGCCCCACTCTGGGCCCTTGAGAAGGCCCTTCACCCCCAACAGCTGCTCCCCCAGGCTACCCAGATATCAGCTCTCTGCTCCACACAGAGGCTGTGGTAGCTCGGTGGTCTGTGGTTGTGTCAGGAAGGGCATCCGGCATAAAAACAATCGCCAAACTTCCTGCGAGTTAGTTTGCTGTGGCGACCCTTGAAGAAGGGAGCAGCCGAAAGAAGAAGACTGGCCAAAAGTGTGTGATGTTAATCATTCATACTGTGTAGCTTTAGATTTTTTTTTTTTTTTGTTATATAACCAATACAGTATTGTCCTCTGCTAGCTCTTAAGACAGTTTACCAAAAACATGAATAGCAAAATGTTTGGAAAAATGCAATTGTATAGAAATTTTTATGCCACCCTAATAATAATAATAATAATAATAATAATAATAATAATAATAATAATAAAGTGTGTGTTAAGAAATATTTTTTAAAAATGTTTAACACCTATACAATTTCAGAATAATTTTAATTTAATTTATTATTTTTGTAATATAGGACCAAACAAAATCTAAGATTGAATAATGTAAAGTTTGCTTATAACAAAAACACAGTGTTGTACTGGGAGTGGTTGGGAAATTTAATAATTAAAACACACTGGATTGCAATAACTTAAGATATGTTTTGTGTATTTTATAGTGTTTTACTAACATAAGTGTTAGGGTTATATGTAGCTTTTAAAATCTTATCCACACAAATACATTTTATAAAACGTCAGGCTACGTTAGTGTGTGTGCATATACAGTATATCTGTGTGTCATGTATGACAATAAAGTCATGCCACTCAGTAGGTATTTGTTGTTAGACGCAATACTAGCCTTGATTGTTTGCTAACTAGCAAACAATTTATGGTTTGACCAAAGCTTCGTGCTGCACACCGGCTAATGTCGCTGACATTTAATTGTTCGAAAAAAATGTAGCCGAAACAGCTTCACATACTGAACCCTATTATCGGTAAGACCTATGTAAACGAGTGAGGTTTAAATTTATGATGAAATAAGATCTATCAACTGATATTACCTGCTACTATTTTAAGCCGCTTTCAGCCACTTTGTTAGCCACGTAGCATGCTAACAGCTAAACATGTGCGAGTTACCTAGAATTCATAAAACCTAAGCTAACACTTTACTGACCTTGGCATTGCTATTAAACGGTAATTATAATAAAAAATACTTACCGCCGCGTGGCATTATGATAAGGATGATACAAAAATAAGCAGGCCGTCTCGAAATATTAGAAAAGTTTAAAGTGCTGACAGATAATGTTAGTGATTCGTCTATCCCGCTGTTGGCAACCCCTTGCAATCACCAGAAACTAGTTGCGCATGCGCAAAAAAAATCTTGTTTGACCAATCAGAGCGTTCGCCTGTGCTACGAACCCACCAATCAGGAGACGCACACAAATGTACGTACAGTATTCATGATTTTAAATACAGTACTGTACAGTAATTATATTGTTCATATTTATAACGCTTCACATTTACTTTCATTATGGTTCCACATAAAGACCTCCAGTTTCTGGGAAAACTACCCTGAACAGTACTGTGCGGCAAAATAAACAAAAAAAATTTAATTTAAATATTTGATCTGAATTGTAAAATATCTTTCATAAGTTACAACGACTGCATTCATAGAATATCAGTGTATAATCTTATCAAAATTCGCAATATATATGTTTATGTGAATTACAGTACTTTTAATTAGTGTATGTAAGTATGCAGTAAGTGGACATTTGTTAAAATGAAATCAACATTAGCCTATATCAATGTACAAGATAAAGGAGTGACAAAAATAATTTTATAAAATCTACAAAACATTTTTATACTCAATCAAATTTTATTTTAATCTGAAAATAAAAATCCAGTAAATACACATAAAACAGGATTTACAGTTTGTAGAAAATGGATGTATAAAGAACATAAATGCACTTACTATTTAGAATAAAATAAAAATAATTTAACAAATCCAGAGCTAAACAAACACAAAAAGGAACTCAATATATTTAAACTGAATTCTTATGAGCTTAAAAAAATTATCAATACAAAAATAGGGTATTTAATTAAAAGAACATTTATAATATGAAGCCACTGGGAAAAATTGGGTCATTTCTTTCTTTGATGTTGAGTCTTTATATCTTCAACTTCTTTCTCCATCAGGTGAAACTCTACTGTAGCTTCAGTCAGCTTGAAAGAGAAGATTAAATACTGTATTGTTATTTAAATGTCAAAAGTAAAACTGCAATTCTGAAAAAGTTTAATAGTTTCAAACTTGTCAACACTCGAAGTTACTGCACGTTGGTTCTGAAAGCTTTTCTTCTTCGATGTATTGTAAATAGTCTGTCTTTATCAATGTTCCAACACATATTGAACAATATTATTGATATTGTTTATATTATTTCTTTATATATTGTTTTTAACATTTAGGAACTTTTGTGTGAATCTTTTTATCTGTTGCTGCTGTTACACTTGAATGTCCCATCCGTGGGACAATAAAGGCTGTTTCTATTCTAAAGTGCCAGTTTCACTCTGTTCAATCATTTATACTTAAAACCAACAATCCAGGAATAATGTTTTTATTTTATTTGTACCACAGTTGGTTTTTAGTAAACCTCATGCCTCGGTACTCGTGTAGAAACTCAGAATGTGTGTGTGTGTTCCGTGCTCGTGACCATCAGTGTTAACGAGTGGACTTTGGGAGCCAGTAAAAGGCTACCCCCCCCCTTTAGCTGCCAACTCCCCCGTCACTGCTTTTCAATGAAGCGATGAGCTTAAAGTGGTGCTCAGGACAGCTGACGGGGCCTTTCTTCTACTTCACACAGTCCACATCAGGTTTATTCTCCAGAGTTCCTGTCAGAGTCGGTCTCGCAGCAGATTAGCTGTAATTACTGATGAGGCAGCAGCTTCTTACTAAAAACTAGATTTTAATTTAGCAGCCTGACAGCTGAGGACACCACATGTAATCCTGAAACAAAGAGAGGCTCTGACATGCAGCGACACCAACGGATCTCTGACAAGAACCACCTCGGTTCCGCCTTTAAACGGGATCGCCTGCTGCTGAGGAGTACAGCTGGGATGTACTCTGAAACCCTCCACGGCCTGCTGGACCTCCTCACGCTGGCTTCAGTGCCCGTCCACTCATCATGGACCTGCCATGTACCAAATAATTGTCCTCTAAATCTCTTCTTGGTCTGCTGCCTTCATGCATCTCCTACATGTGTCTGTGTGAGTGCAGCAGCATGAAATAATTATTACAGCCTTTTACTGTAATACTGTGTGTTTTAAATGTTTTTTATAGATTTCTGAGGTCTTATTCTAATCTTGTTTTGTTTTCATGACGTGCGCTGCTGCCTGTTCTTGGCCAGGTCACCCTCGTGAAAGAGGTCTTGATCTTAGTGGGTTTTTATCTGGTTAAATATAGGTTTAATACAATAATTAATAAAACAGCGTGCACTCTCAGGACATGATTACCTGCAGTGTTCCCTCAGTGAGGACAAAAGGACCTTCTCCTACTCTGCTCCTGCTTCCTGGAATATCTTACAAAAAGATCTGAAGCTCTCGACCCTGATTTCTCTAAGTGACTTCAAACATCTGATAAGATCCTGTTTTTACTTTTCTACACGTCTTATAATCTGTAGCTGTTGTGTTTTGTTTTGTTAAACCATTTTCTTTCATTTGTTCTGAGCAGTTTGTACGCGTCCTTCATGATCGTCCACTGTTGTCATCGTCCTTAGTTTGTAGCCAGGTCTCTCTTGTAAATGAGTCCTCGAGGATCAATGAGACTAACCTGCCTAAATAAAGGTTGAATGAATGAACGGACATACATATTGGCTTCTGGTGATACATTTTAATTGTTTTGATGGTAGGAACATGACAGTTCAAGGTTTTTTAGAGAAGTTTGAATTAAATGACTTATACCCACAGGCTGAAACACACACACACACACCACTACTATTGTTGGTGTGAATACCCTCAGCAGGTCTCTCCTGGGCCACAGGCTTCTGGTCTCCATCAAAATGCTTCTGTTAGGACTCTGGCTGAGCTTGTGGTTGGAAGTTTGAATCCCTTGGACCCCCATCAAACTGAGGCTGTGAAAGATGAAGCACCCACACCTGCCTCCAACGTCACCTGACCCATTCTGAGCCCTTGAGCAAGGCCTTTAACCATCACCATCTGATCCCTAGACACAATAGACGGCAGCCCCCTGCTCCACACAGAGGGCTGTGGCAGCTCGGTGGTCTGGGGTTCATCAAAAAGGGCACCTGCCATAAAAACAATTGCTGTGCGAGTTTGCACGCCGTGGACACCCGAAGAAAAGATCAACCGAAAGAAAAACAGCTTAATGTTTTGAACATGAGCCTGATTCATCCAATCAGAAACCAGTTCTGAGTGTGACCAGGACCAGCTGCGTCCGCGGTTAAACCACTCAGCTGCTGCGAGAGATTAAGAATGCCCTCCTTCACTGTTCCATTCATGTTGTCCCACAGCATGATGCTACCCCCACCGTGCCTGACCGTTGGTTCAGTGGTCTAAGGTCTGAAAGTCTCGAATCCTTCAACATCCTCATTGTGTTCAAACAGCTCAGTCTGTGTCTCATCTGACATCAAACTTGTCTCCAGAAGACATTTGTCTTGTCCATGTGGACAGCTGCAGGTCCAGGTTTAGGTGGTGGCCTTTGGAGCTGGAACTTCTTTACTGCTCCTCTCAGTCCCCTCTGATAAGTCTTGACTGTGGACACTGACGTCCCAGCAGGTTCCAGTTTGTGGCTTTGGCCTCAGTGGGAACCCTAAACTGGTATCACTGTGTGCACACTCCTTGGTCCTTCCCAGTTACGCAGAACCAAGAGTCAGCAGTGTTGGATCATCTGAATCTGTAGAACCGCAGTCTCTTCTCCGGTTGTTCCTCGTTAAAATGTTGGAAGTTAAACTGGAACCGTTTTCTCCGGCTGTTGTTTCCCTCCTGCCAGACAGGACCTGGTTCAGGGAGTTTCATCAGAACACTGAGCCAAGAAGCCAGGACCGGGACACAGCGTCAGGACCGAGAGGAGGTGGTACCATAGCTGCGTTTCAAACACGACCCCTCTGAGGCCTTCTGCTCTGGAAGTGTGTCAGCGAGCGGCGGTGAGCGCTCGCTAACGGGCCGTCAGCGTCTCATTCTAATTAGTACGACATCAAAACGAGAAGGAGGTCCACCGGGTCCCAGAGGACAGGATGCCTGTCCAACAGAGCGTTCCCACCTCAGCAGAACAAGAGTTTTCAGTGCGTGCCCCCTCCCCCACAGATCTGTGTCAGGCCCCCGTCAGCTCGTTTATTTCTCACGTTTCAGACTTTAATGAAATGGGCCAACCTGGTTCTGCCCAACATT
Organism: Hypsolebias longignatus; assembly: GCA_031762435.1. NCBI lineage: Eukaryota > Metazoa > Chordata > Actinopteri > Cyprinodontiformes > Rivulidae > Hypsolebias > Hypsolebias longignatus. The sequence continues at coordinate 10,537,787 of JARVGV010000527.1, forward strand.
ATACATGTAAACACTGAGCCGTGAAGTCCACACGGGGACCAGGAGGGGGTTTGATGTGGATCATCTTCAACATAATGAACATCTTATGACCTTCTCTGCTCCACAGGGGGGTCCAAAGTTTACATCCAGACCTGAACATTCATCTAAACCAGTTCAAGATGGTGCCGAAGTCCAAGAAGGTCTTCATGTGGGCCTGCAGCGCAGCAGGTGAGGTTCTGCCCGTTCAGCGGAACCCGTTTGCTCAGGTTTGGTGCAGACGCAGGGAGTGACAGAACCTCCTCTGCACGCAGGGAGTGACAGAACCTCCTCTGCACGCAGGGAGTGACAGAACCTCCTCTGCTGGCACGACGTGGTCCCCGTTTGTCACTTTTGTCATTTGTCGCTGGAAACGTCGCCTTCAGGGCCGCCTGAGCTGATCGTACATCTGAGGACTGCATGTGTTGATGTGCTGGATTTTAGCAGAACCCTTAGAGGACTCTGAACACACCCCACCTGACACCCCCGGTCCCTGATCCCACCCCCAGTTGTATCTGTGTCATCCTCCACAGCAGAACCAGAACCAGGCCTTGTCTTTGAAGAGAGGCCAACTTGGCTCCGCCGTGTGTGTGTGTGTGTGTGTGTGTGTGTGTGGGTGTGTGTGTGTGTGTGTGTGTGTGTGTGTGTGTGTGTGTGTGT
>JARVGV010000527.1:10688616-10698778 GCA_031762435.1 Hypsolebias longignatus
TTTTTTTTTTTTTAGGGTATTTTGTTAGCTAACTGCTTGGAAACACATTAAAACACATTAAAACGGCCGTTCTAAGTGCACAGTTGTTGTTTTACATGGAAAAAAGTGTTTAAAAAGACGTTACCGATTGCCGTTTAGTTTCGTTTTCAGCCTAAAATCCGCGTTTACGGCTGCCATGTGTGAGCAGTTCCGGTTTAAGTCTAAATCGGTATATGGCCGGGCCGTAGGAACGGATCTCGGCCGTAAAACGGGGACTACCTGTATACCGTATCATATCATACCATACTATATCATATTATATGATACCATGTCATACCATGCCACACCATACCATGTCATACCATATCATACCATACATATATCACATCATACCATACCATACATACCATACTATATCATATCATGTCATGCCATATCATACCATACTATATCATATGACATCATGCCATACCATACCATGTCATAACTTATCATACCAGACCGTCATACCGTTTCATATCATACCATACATCACATTATATGACATCATACCATGTTATACTATACCATGCCATATCATACTAGGGATGCACAATATTAATGGTATGGTATCGGTAAATATTAGCGTTAAACTTCAATATTGGACATCAGCCATTCCATCAAAATAACTCACCAATATAAAAGATGCTGTTTTTGTATGACAACCCAGTGATAAGGATGCCTTCAACGGCAGCACAACGTTACCTTACCTGAATTACAAGCCGTCATTTCTGGCGTCATTGAGAAGCTAACAGCCTATAGCACTTGGGTGAGTTTTACCACAGACATTTGGACGTCATGTTACCCCCCGTTAGCATGATTAGTCTTACGGCAAAATGGATAGACAAAAACTCTGAACTTAAAAAGGCTGTCCTTCATGCACAAGCGTGCACAGGATCCCACACTGCAGCTAGGAACCCGGAACAAGCCTACACAAGTGAGACAGCATCACAGGTGACTAATGCTAATAAATAACATCTAACACATTTTATTTAATATAAGTTAAAGTGCTATGCATATCATATGGCTGTCACTGAATATATGTCACCAGCTCTTACAGCTGTTACACAATTTTTGTAGCAAATAAGCCTAAATAAGAGGAACATGTTCTGACAAAGGAAAGTATGTAAAATATTGGCATTGGTTATCGGCCAAATAAGTTTTAACATATCAGCATATCGCCATATCGGATATCGGCCAAAAATTCAATATTGTGCATCCCTATACCATACCATACTATACCATATATCATATCATATCATACCATATCATATAATATCATATCATATATGATATATCATATCATACCACTTTATTTATAAAGCACTTAAAACAGCAACAAGGCCAACCAAAAATAGTTAATAACTGCTGTGAATTTATTTGAGCTTTATGTGTTGTGAATAAGTCTTAGTCGCACCAAATTTTAGGTCAGTATCTGAGTTATAGTCATTTTGGTGTTTTCTTAAGATTAGCTAACTGTGGCAGCCATCTTGGATTGGGTTGACTAAAGGTAAATCAGTTGTAGTCGTACAAAAAATGATTATTGTCTGTTTCATTAACATTTGTTAGATAGCTAATAAAATATTTTGAAAACAGACAGACACAGGCGATTATAAACACTGACTTTAATGTAAAGTCTGAATTGTTTCTCACCACTGGGCTCTCCATGATGCCTTTGAGGAAGATGAGATCCAGGTCATTGGCTGTAGTGGAGCTTGTGCTGTCACTCAGTGTGTCCAGAGCCTGATGCATTGCTGCATACACAAACACAAAAACACAAGAAAAAGAAGAAGAAAAAAAATGACTTACATTCTTATTTTAAAAATAGACATGGAAAATAAATCAAGCCTACTTGCGAGAGAGAATGAGAGAAGAAAAAAAGAGAGTACTGTTGTGGGACATGTACAGACAGAGTGAGATGGGAGGGAGCATGAGGGACCAGGGAGGCAAGATGGGTGCTGCTTCATTTCCTTTCCCAAGCAATTTTACTCCTGTCAGTCACTCTGCTCATAAGTTTGTCAGATGCTGCAGTATCATTCTCCCACAACTCCCAACTTCCTCCCCGAGTCCCACGCACATGTTCCTACAAACACACACAGACACCAACACAATAATAACACAGCTGCTATAGAACAAACATTCTGACTTTTCACCCCCCAGTTTGAGTCTGAAATAGTCTAATCCTCTGGAGAGGGGAATAAGAGATGTTTGTAATATTTCATAGGGCAGGAATTAAATTCTGAATATGTTTCTCTGGCTTATGAATCAGCCTTGGCAATAAAACACATAAAAGCAGGCGTGCACGCACCTTTACCTCCAAGCTGTGAAATCAAACCAAGCTCATTACTCAAAGGGACAACCAATCAATGAGCACAAGCAAGGTAGCGTCAACAACTCAATGCAGGTCAGAGAGGTTCTAGTTTAAATTTGAAGGATGTCATCGGGCTTAATATATGAGTCATTAAGGTGCCAAACACGCAGACATCGCCTACAAGAAGTCCTTAATCAGAGCAGACATGACTATGTAAGGAGTGGGCAGTTTTCTCTGCTTTGTAATTTACATAACAGACAGAGAGGTCTTTATGGTCTGAGCTAAAAATATAATGGCTCTTAATGTTGACAATAGAAACATATTGGTGGTCCACAAGAATAATTAACCTTATGGTCTTAAAGGATCTTACAGAACTCGACAGTACAGTATTGTGTTGTGAAATGAATATTAAACATTTAACAGCTGTGTGTTGGAGATGTGTTGCTTCGTTGCTTTTGAGTTTTGTTCCCATGGCTGTGCCTCTAATTTCTTCTGAAAGGTGTTGGTTCTGGTATTATCTCTACAACTGGCTTTACACATGAGGTACTACAGCAATTTGCTGAGTGGTTAGAGCAGTCGACCTCCAATGTAAGAGTTGGGGGTACGAATCCACCAGCAGTCACATGCCGAAGTGTCCCTGGGCAAGACATTGAACCCCTCATTGCCTCCGATGTGTGTCCCATCGGTGTATCACTGTGATAAAGCACTGATTAGTCTCTTTAGAATGTTTCATTCAATTAACTTTGTTTAAATATAGTAGAGTGCTGTATGAATGAGTAAATGAGGCACAGATTGTGTTGTAAAGAGCTTTTTGAGTGTCTTGACAAGACAGAAAGGTGCTATATACGTACAGTCCATTTACTTCCAAGCCACAAAATAATGCCCACAAGATTTAATTTAAAGTAAAAATATGGAGGTAGTAGCCTTGAACAAATCTTAAAAACTAACATTATACACAATCTCTTGAGCTATGGCAAAATCAAAGTCAATATGTTAGTGCTCAGAATATGTGATGCAAGTGACTATCAGCTACTACCACACCAAATTTTAGTTCAGTCTGAAAAAAAAGTTATAGCCCTTTTTTTGGTTTAAGGTAAAGTCAATCAGATGTGGGGGGTCATTTTTGTCAGGGAATTTTTGTCAAGGTTTATGGATTTTTTTTTTAAACTACAATGACTGAGAATGCTAACTGCCCATGAACCATATGTTTGAGTTAGAAGAGTTTTTGTTTTTCTCTCCAAGAGAGGGCTGAATGAGGAGCTGAGTTGATCCTGCATGTGCAGCTGCGGGGCTGAGGTCATCAGTGTCTGCTTGTGAGCTGAGAAAGCTGATAAGCTTATAAAAACAATTCTCACATGCTGCCCGTGGCAGATTCTCGTGACTGGGCTGGTAACTTCTGTACATCTGTGTAACCTGTTGTGAAGTCTGCCCTTGTAAGTAAAACTAGATAAAAATCTTCTTTTGTCTTCACGTGTGGCTTCTTTGAGTAAATAAGATGAATAGAGGATATTTTATCTAAAAATGTTGAACCAGGTCGACTCCAAAAGTTAATTGCTTGTATATCCAATAATTACTTTCTGATAAATTTATTAAAATTTGTCTATTGGTTGATATGATATTTTACTAACAGTCAATCAAAGTCATAGTTTCTTTATTTGTCATTCGCATCACATGTGGTACATGTGGTGGGACGAAATTGGGTATACAGGGTCCAAGTTACATTCAACAAAAGAACAAATTATAAAGAAAACAGCAGTCAGGGTTGTAATCAGGTAATAATAATAATCAGGTAATAATAATAATCAGGTAATAATAATAAACAGTAATAATAATAGTAATCAGGGTTGACTAACAGTTGATGGTAAAGTTGTATGTTGCACAATACAACTTCTATCCATGTGTCCATTTTATTAAGGTAACAGTCAATTTTTTTTTTTTTTTTTTTTTGATTTCCAGATATATCATGTAGGGTGGGTGGGGGGTCCTCAACCAACTTTATAAATCACTATGTTGTTTACGGCAATGCAGGAATTATTTTCAGACACTGTGATTGTTGTTAATGTAGTCAACTTTAAGTGAACGTGTGTTTCATACGTGCAGGAGTAAATAAAGTGTTTACAGTGTTGTAGACAACAAAGCATGGAGTAATAAGATAAAAAAGAGATCAAAGAGTGAAGCCAATGAATCATGATAATCATCCGTCTGTCACATCCTAACATCAACTGTGACGAGTAGATGAAATACTGACACAATTCTTCTGCAGCGAAGTCGTTTCTTTCTTTTGGGTTCCCTCTTGAGCTCAGACCCAGCTGGAGGCTTTCCAGATTTTACGCCTGGCAAAGAACATCACACCAGCAGGTTTGGTTTACATGTGTTGCATTATTCTGTTTAATCACCGAGAGTGTTTGCTTTTGTTGTTGGTACAACAGGATTTTCCACAATCTGGACTCTGTCAGAAAAACCCCATCAACTTAATGTGTGGAAATAATATGGTTCCACATGGCAAACATGATTTTGAAACATGTGTTCACATGTGATCAGTTTAAATGTTTGTTTTTTTTCAGTAACTTGCTTCACCCTGTGCTTTGTGATATTTTGTCTCTGCCACAACAAGAGTTGAAGATGAGCGACTGAGGTTGGTTTGAAAGTTAGATTAAGGATTTTTTTTTTAATTCAAAGTAATTATTGGATGCCCATCTACAGCTAACTAATATTCTCCAAAGCAAAAATGACTATAACTCAGTTTATTTTACAGATATTAAGCTAACATTTTATGTGGTAGTAGCAGAGAGTTATTCTCAATACATTATCTGAGTGTAAACGGATTGCACAAGATCTATTGCTACTGTGTGACATGTGACTGTTTGACTTACATGTCAATTCTCAACAAAACATGTTACCGTAGTTTAAAACTCTGGCATGAAAGAAAACATGGGCAACACGTTATTTTGGGGAAGGCTAGGCCTTTATTTGTTTTCTTAATTTTAGTTTTTACTGTTGCCCACACTCGTGCTGCATCAGTGTGGTTTATATTTACATTTGTTTACTTGTCATATATGCAGAGTAACACAAGGTCAACAATGCAATGAAATGTTCAGGATGAGAAGAACCAATTCATCTCGCTAAAAAAATACAAGAAATACTAAAGCACGCAATAAAAGTACAAAATAGTGAAAAAGACATAAAATATACAAGGTCCAAAAGAAATGTAGTAAACAACAACATGGTAGAATATACAATGTAACAGTGCAGGTAATATGAATTTGTATAAATAAGCATTTCAAGGTATATGAGCTAAAATGCACATGATATATATTGCACATAACTAACATAAACTAGTAGGGTATGTTTTTCAACAAAATAATATAGGAAAATTGAAGGTGCATTGTGACCTTATAACACCTGACAGTGTTGCTTATAAAACAAAATCGATATCGGCCAAAATCATAATCGGCAGATCAGACTTTTTAGAAATCAGTGATGGATGATCAGCCAGAAAATTGCAATTGGTGCACCCCTATAAACTACACAGGTTGTGTGACAGGTTATTGCACATATAGTGGTAACATTGAGATGAATTATAATGGTAAGGTAGTGACATACGTGATACAGCCACATAGTGCAGCAGCAATAAACATATTAGTGTCATAGAAGTTTAGTGCACTGTTATTGTCAATTGTTCTGTATTATTGACAAGAGTTTAGATGACCCAAATGTTAAAACAATATCTATTAAGATTTATTTTTCTAAAGGAAACCAAGAGATCAAATGCTTAGAAATTAAGTAGCATAAAGACTATTTTAAGAAATTGACTGATTTTGCTATCAGGATGAAACAAAGTTTTTTGGGATGTGATATTAGTGTAATAGTGTATTGTGTCACTATTTCAAAACAAAACATTTTTCTTAAGATGTGAAAATATATACTGTATATAGACGTAATTGTGATGTAAATGTATAGATGTAATTGTTTCAATCTAGTAAAGCTTAGTTTCTCCTGAAAAAAATATAAATAAATTTAAAAACAAAACAAAAGCTGCACTTCAGACATCAGGGCAGTTGTGCTGACTACAAATTCAAAATGAAAATGTCACATCACGAGCATCCATCACTGGTCAACCCATAGATCATCTTGAAGTATCATAGCAGTGCTAATGAGTGATAAAAATGGGTGAAACACAAAAACAGTGATCTCATTAAAACCCTTTCTTTGTACATCTTATTTTAAGAAAATATATTTTGCTTACAAACAAGATAAAACTACCTTGTTTTTCTCAAGATACAGTCAAGGCCAGTTGGACCCAGATGAAGGCTAACATGAGGAACAAACTAAGAATGCATTTATTAAATAAACAACAAAAAAAAAGCTGCCATGGCAGAAAAACATCAGTATTTTCTGGACTACAAGTCGCATTTATTTAGACGCGTACTTCACAAAGTGCAAGAACAGACATTTATTCTGAAATAACAACCCACAGAACATACCTGGGATCCTGAACAGGATTAATTAACATAACAAGCCAACGAGTCCGACAATCAACGTACTGGTAAATTCACCAATCTCATTCCACATGACTTTTAGGGGCATTTTGCTTGTGTTAAGTTTTTCTCAGTTGTCTCTAAGTGAATGTTGGGTGTGGGGTGGCTTTATCAGTAGAGGAACAACAAATAGTTGTCAACAACCAAGAGGACCCTCTCATGGCTGCAAATGTGTTTACTCATGTCAGTATGAATGAACATTTAACATGTCAGTCAAAATTTACATGATGAATAGGGAAAAAATGTAAACAAATCACTTTGGACTATAAGTCGCAGGACTGGCCAAACTATGAAAATAAAGTGTGACTTATAGTCCAAAAAATACGGTATACAGAAGAACACGAAGAAGCACAAGGAAGACTGAGACATGTGGGTGAACCAATACAATGAGCCGCTGGTGAGGTGTAAGAAGAGACTGTTTCAAGAGGACAGAGGGTGAGTGGAAAGTGGCAGCACCTGAGTGATTACTGACCAGGAACAGGTAAAAGTGGAAGGCTGACTGAACACAGAGCTGCTGAGGGCAGAATGGACATGACACTGGAAAGACTGAAACATGGACTACACAAGGGCTGATCCAAATATGAAATACAGAAATACAAATGGATATAAACTAACTGGTAAAACATAACAGAAACTCAAAGAGAACCTAGATAATCAAGAAAATAACCCAACTGCTAAATGCAAAGAATTACTGAACAAAACATGACAGATACCAGGATATTTAACTTGTGATTTTTGAGAAAAATCACTTCAAAATAATTAATATCATGTGTGACTGTTGTCAGAATCCATTAACTTATTTAGACAGAGAATGGAGAGTTACATTTATTCCAAGCCAAAATATGACGGGTTGATCAACAATACTAGACGTCTGAACGAAAAGGTCCAATTAAAACTTTATTTATCTGTTGTTAAAGCAGATCGGCAACAGATTCAGTATTTATGGCTATAACAATTAATGAATAACATTACCTTTAGCACTCTAATGAAATATTTTATTTGTAAGCTTTTAGTGTGAAAGCAGTCGTCCCTTGCATGGACTGAACAACAAGAGTCAAAATGTTTCCCCCTACCAACAGTCTTTATCATTCTTCCACTCATGCCTCATATCAGCCGTAAAGTTGTATTTGTGAACTAGCATGCTAAGTTTTTTTTTTTTTTTAAACCCACATTGCCTTTACAGGTGAGACGAAAGTCATTTTTCACTTGACTGGATCTAAATTGCCTCAGCAAGACAACGCAACTTGAGAACTTTCATTCAGCAGGCGAAGGATTAAGAGGACCAAAAGTGACTCAGGTGTTCAGATAGACTTAATGTCCTGAGTAATGTTCTCTTAGAGGAAAATGCTGTGCAATCTAAATATTTGACATGTCTGATAATACTAAGATGTTTATTTAAAAAAAAAAACTGACATCTACATAGAGAGAAGTTGTTCCATTTTTTTTTTTTTTAGCACACAGTGGCTTCTGCTCTCAATGAAGATAACCACTAATGGCTTCTGTTCCGTGGTGACAGCGGACAGGATTTAATTACAAGAAAACCAAATGGAAGGCACTTTTGTCTGTGAAGGCCTCCTCTGAGTGCCTGTTCACCAAAAAGGAGGTTTACAATTAAATCCGGTGTCACGGTGGCAGCCTGTTATTGTTTGTGGTTAGAGCGCAGCAGGGTACACGAACCTCTCAGCTGACACTTAGTGAAGGTTGCTCTGTTGCTATGGAGCAGTGGTTGGGCAAACAGGGAAGATGATGCTCAGGGGAGCTGAGGGAGGCGGGAGCATGGAGGAAGAGATGCGGGAGAAGTGCTAGTATTGTTACTGCATGTCGAATCCTTGGGGAGTGTTAAAACCGAACGCAGCTGACTCTCTTTATCTTTATCTCTGCTTCCTGTCACTGGAAAGACAGAACATTTTAATTAACTGAGCTTATTTTTAATGAGCCTTTTAGCAGCAGGCAGTGATAAAATGGAAGTTTTGACTAAACGAAAAAAAAGTTGACTCTTAAAATACTGCTCTGATCGAAATGTGACAATTCGTTGATCCACACAAAAAACAGAAATGTAGGGGACAGGAGAACTAGATTATGGCTTGTGATGTGCCCCAATCCTGATGAATAATTTATGGATAAAGTCTGTGATTAATTTTTCCTTGTGTTACGGCGATTTATGATCCTTTCTAGCACTTAATAATTTCAGGCACCGACAGAGAATTCAGAACAAAAGAAATGAACAATGCTGCATGAGTGTAAAACTGGTAATTGTAAAATCAATATTTTTGCCATCAAGTGGCTCTACAAACAAATTGGCTTATCAGGTCAAGTAAGGTGAACTTTGCAGGAGTGGGCAGATGTTTATAATATACAGTATGTGACTGGGAAGTCTCTGTGTGTGTATTTGTGCTACTTTCATATGCTCCACTTTAAACTCTATCAAACTGATATGTGACTTATTTGTGCTGCTGATTATCCATGCTGCTGATCTCATGCTGCTGATTATCTCCTGCTGCTGTATTCATTCAAACCCATCCACTCACCAAGGACTCTTGTTCGAGCTGCTGTTGTTATGCCTTATTGTTTTGAACTGTTAGTGTTTAGCATAAACAGTAGTCCCATGCTACTTTGTGGTTCGTTTATCGCGGACTTGCTCTATCGTGGTTTTTCAAAATAAGATTAGACATGACACAAATGGCTGACTGATGGATGAGCTGCATGATCGGCATGGAATTTTTATTTAAAATAAATTATTTAAATTATTTAGCACCTGCTGCACCTTTGCACCCACACTGCAGGATAAACTTCCTGCTGCAGCTGATCAGCTGTTCTAGAGTGGAGAAGTGGGCGTGGCCAAGAGCGCTTGAAGGTGGCAAAGAGCAGAGGAGGCAGAAAGCTGAAATCATGACTTTATGTGCTTTTAGAGCGTTTAGAGCAGGGGTGTCAAACTCACAAATGGGGACCACAATTAAACCCTTTCTCAAAGTAAGGGCCAGTTTCAGAATCTACATTAACTCAAGTTATAAATTTAACATCTTCTCTTGGTTGCAGATTCCTCAACAAAAGTTTGATTGGTCTCGTTTGACATTCTCTGTTTTTGACATCATAATCAAAGATTACTGAAAAAGATAAAAGTGATAAAAGTATTTTACACTTAAAATATCTTCTTGATGGCCAGAAAAGATGATGAAATCCATGATGAAACTGAAATTGTAAATGGATTTAATCAATAATTTGTGAATGTTGGATCAAGCCTTGCAGCTAAAATACCAAAAGTAAAAAATAATGTGAGCCATTCAATTATGGGTTG
>JARVGV010000527.1:10770656-10783532 GCA_031762435.1 Hypsolebias longignatus
GAGTAAAGGAGGCCATCTTTGTGAAAAGAAACCGTCCATCATTAAACAGAGGTGGAGGCCTCCGGGTTCAACTGTCCTCCTCCTACAATGCTGTTATTGCTTGTATCACTCAGCCCTCTGTGAATAGCAAACAACCATCAGGGTGCCATCGTTAGGCTGATGGTCCTCCTTGATCATGTGAGTAGCTGGTTGATCCACTATGAGAAGGTGCTATTTATAAGACTGAGCTGAATACAGCTCCTCAGACTGATGAAGTCTTTCGGAGGAAAGACTTAAACGTTTCTACATTTTTGTTTTGTTTTTTGAATGTCCAGAGGACCAGACTTAACTTTTTTAGATAGTTCTACCTGGATTATTGAGCATGCATCAGGATATTTGCTGACATTGCTTCCTTTATTAAAGAAGCGTCTCAATGCTGCCACCTGATGTGCAACATCACACACTCGTTTCAGAGTGAACAAGGCTGCAGGAACTACCCCCTGGGCGACCTCCACCTTCAGCTTATTGTTTTGGTGCAGTGTGTCAGCTCATTATGCAACAATCCCACTCAGTAGCAGAGTGTCAAACATGATGATGATGATGATGATGATGAAACTGAGCGTATCAGCTTCCAGAGTGGATCAAAATAGCACCCCAAATAGTTTCATCTCCTTAAGGAGGAAGAGTCTGAATAGGAGGTCCAAAAATAGGAGCTGTTCTGTTCATATTCTGCACGTTGAGTGGGTCTAACCTGGTTTGTAAAGGAGTTGCTGAAAGATGTATGTGTATAAGTGTGTTTTTTTTATTGCAACACACACGCAGAAGATCTGCAGGCCAAAATGAACAGACCCTGAAACAAGAAGCAACTCATGATACATTCAACTTTAACGTCTTATTTACGTTGCTTCACTGCAGAGATTCAAAAAGGTGTAACATATTTTATGTCTGTCTTCATTTGTCTGTTAGCAAAATATCTCATGAACCACCTGACAGATTTTAAATTATCTCTTAAAAAGTAATCCTTGAATGTACGTCTACAACTGATTAATGTTTGGAGTCGACCCAGTTCAAGATGGCCGCCACAGCCAACTGATCATATCAAACACAAAAATGGCTAAAAATCTATTGATTTCATAGAGATAGAGCCAAAATCAGATGTGGTAGTCACATACAAGTACTACTGCAAATATCACTCATTTTCTCTGTAATACTGTAGTTTGTTGTACATTGTCTGGTCATTCGTGTTCATAAAGCAGATGAGAGGAATTTTGTTTCTTGAGGAAATGTGGTTGAAAAAAATCCAAACGCATTAAAGAAAAGGTAATAAGACTTCACAATGAGGTACACAAAATGTGATTAACTAGGGATTGCCTCAGGAACAAATCATTAACAAATAGGAGCTAATGACAGTACTTACTGGGAACACACATCCAAGCTTTATTAGGGGAATACTGGTTTGTTACCACGGAAACGGAAGAGAAATTCTCCATGTGGTTCTGAATAAAACCAGTGAGGTCACAGCTCAGACAAGGTGACAGCAGAGCAAGATCATGACAATGTTAATCAGTGGTAAGAATCCAATTAGCCCCTGATTCGTTTCTCTTTGGTTTCCATGGTAACTACCCGTTAGTTCTTAATTAGTTCATCTTCATTTACAAGATAACTAACAAGTAGTCCCTTACTAAGACTTGGCTGTGTGCTCCCCCAGTAAGTATTGGTTAACCATTAGCTCCTGATTCGTTCCTGAGCTGTTCCTTAAGTGTTACCAAATAATTGTTTTTCACTATTTGGTTGTTACTTTTTGCAATAATCAGTCGTTAGAACCAGGTTTTTCAGACAAAGGACTAACATTTTAATCTTTACACAGTAACGACAGACTGATTCAGCATCACCGAAATCAAACAATAAAAAGAGAGCAAAGGTTTTTTTTGTTTGTTTTTTTTAAAAAGGACTCAAAATTAAAAATCAACACCAACTGAGTTCTTTAATGGGAAATGTTGCTGACCGCTGTTTGAAAGCAGTTCATATACGTTATTTGACAAAACAAGAGAGAATGTGAGGCTGACAGACTATTCAAACATTCATATTAAAATTAACTTGTTCACAATCAAAAACGAAACAAACTGACTCAGCTGCCTTAAAGTTGTGGTTCAAAAGCACGCAGCAAACTAAAAAGAAAAAAGAAAAACAATTAAAAAAAAAAGAAACTAAGAGGACAACCTAACCCTGCTCAGTCTGTGTGCTGTTCGTAAAATGTCCCTGCACAGTCCAGCAGGCTGCCTGCAGAGTGGGTTTCACCCCAATCAGCAGCGTATATTATTAGCCTTATGCAATATCAAGCGCTTTTCCACGGCTCCGCACTTGCTCTACCATTTAAGCATCTTCGTTTATGTACATAAAAATAGAACAGCTCTGTCTACTGGACACATTTTTCTGTGACCAGCTCCTTTGCACACAGTATCCGTTACACAGCCTATGCATCATATTTCGGGGCGAGCGAAACGTATATAAGCTCGTGGGAACGAGCGAGGGGTCCACTGCAGCCGGCAGATTCATCTGAGCGAATCCTCTCTAGCCTTAGAGATAACCTCAAGGTGAGTGTCACTGAGGAGCTGCAGACCTGTAGGCTAAGTCTGAGGCAGCGAGGGCCTTCTTCCTGCAGAGGGACACAGAGCATCAAGGGTTTTGGACTAAAAATAACTTTTCATATTTTTATTTTTTTAATCTTGGAGGGCTTGTTTTTGTTGTTTTGTGAAGAACTTGGATTACCTTCTTCTGCTCGTGTGTGCCTTGGAATACAAAAAAAAGGAGCTGAAATGTTCTCACTTGTAGCTCTGTGCCTCTGGTGTTGACTTTTTTTTTTTTTTTTTCATTCAACCTTTATTTAGGCAGGTTAATCTCATTGAGTCTCGAGGACTCATTTACAAGAGAGACCTGGCTACAAACTAAGAAACAACTTAAAGCTCTGCTTCGTCCTGATTGTGCCACAGCTGATGACTTTGTCCTCTGCTCTTCTCCCTCAGTTCAAAATGGCATTCGCTGGACTTCTGAGCGACGCTGACATCACTGCAGCCCTCGCAGCTTGCTCAGGTAAACCCCACAGCTAAACTGCTGACGCACGCTTTTCTTTTGCTTATGTGTCGTTGGAGCTTTGCAAGACATGAAGTCAGAGGTGAAGTGCGTAAATCATCATAACGAATGGAGAAAAAAGCTTTTAGAATGTAAAAAAAAAAGACTTGTTCATATATGCGTGTAAGAAAACCCCCGTCTGTAAGCTAGGTTTAAAGTTGAGAACAGTTCAGTTTGTGCGTGGCACATCTTCATCGTCTGACGACTTCTCTTCTCCTTCTCGCAGCTGCCGACTCTTTCAAGCACAAGGAGTTCTTCGCCAAGGTCGGCCTGGCTGCCAAGTCTGCCGATGACGTCAAGAAGGCCTTCGCCGTCATTGACCAGGACAAGAGCGGCTTCATTGAGGAGGAGGAGCTGAAGTAGGCGACCACTTTCACATCAAACCCTTTACTTGAGCCTGATTGATGCCGCAGCGTGAAAATATCCAGTGAGCTGCCGATCTGGGCCCGCTTCCTCCTCTGGTGTGCCACATGTCGCACAGCAGAGGAGAGAACATGACTGAAAACAGTCTGGCTGCTGTACTGGAACTTATTCCGTGCAGCAGTTTGTCAGAAATACTCAGAGGGTCACTAACATGAAGGAATCAGATGACTTCTAAATGATACAGTCCACAACATGTGCAGCAAGTTCAGCAGCTGAAGGGCCCATGTGCAAGATTTTGGTCCAGACAAAAGACTTTTACTGCATCCATTAAGATTTTTTCTCTGCTTGTCCGCTCCAGACTGTTCCTGCAGAACTTCTCCGCCAGCGCCAGAGCTCTGACCGACGCTGAGACAAAGACCTTCCTGCAGGCCGGTGACTCCGATGGTGATGGCAAGATCGGAGTTGATGGTAAGGACGAGCATCCACATGCTGCAAAAGCGAAACCTCTTTAAATGAAAGGAGTTGAACAAGACGCTCTGCTCTTACTGCATGTGCAGACTTTAATATCATCTGCGCATGTAAGCCTTGGTCTTCATTAGAACGTGCAGTAGACCTCAGCTTCCTGATGCAATGCTTGAAAAGTGGAAGACTTGCCAGGCTTTGCTTCAGCTCCTTCTAAGTCATTAAAGGCAGAAAGTAAAGCCGTCTAATGACGTGAAGCTAACGTTTTCTTCCCTTTCTGTCTCTCCGTGCAGAGTTCGCCGCCATGATCAAGGGTTAAACGGACAAACTGACCAACATCTGACTTCACTTCTCTAAAGGAACAACTTGAGCCAAGACATACTCTCTTCTTCTCCTCTTCCCACTCACTCTTTCTCGTAGACTCTCTGAAACACTTTTATACACTTGACCTTTGACCCCCCCCACTCCCAACCAACCATGGACAACCCACTCTTTCTCTCTCTCTCAGGCAGCGCTCACCCCAGCGCGATCCACGACGAGTGTACCTGACTAAGTGTATGGCGTGGCTGACTTGTGTCTCTCTCTCTCTCTCTCTCTCTCTCTCTCTCTCTCTCTCTCTCTCTCTCTGTATCTCTCTCTCTCTCTCTCACTTCTGTCGTTGTTTTACTGTGCGAGGTTTGCATGCTGCGAGATCAACTTTGATGCACTTTTATGGGAAACGGACGGACGATGAGAAAACAATAAAGGATATTTTTCAATAACAAATGTCTGCCGCTTGTTTCTTGCGCTGAGGTCGTGAACAATCGGCGCATCAGTGCAGATGCACCAATGGTCCAAAAAAACTAATTTATTCACAATTTTTTTCAAATTAAACATTTAGAATCAAACGACTCAACTGAAAACGTTCAAACACAACATTAGTAGTAGGCAAACCTGCAATAAATAACTGTATACTGTTACAACCTGGCTCGGAGACCATGCCAGAAAATGGGGAAGCTGCATGGAATAACTTAAAAGTGTTTTATTTTAACTGAACCAAAATATAATATTAAAGGAGACAAATGGGAGAGCTCTCTGTTCAGCTACTTTAAGTTCCCAGTTACAGTATTTTCCGGTGTATAAGTTCCAGAGTATAAGTTGCATCAGTCAAAAAAAGCATCACAAAGAGGGAAAAAACATATATAAGTCACATTTGTCATATTTCACCACTGATCACTGGGAAACGTGGGCCGGTGTTGTGCCAAAAATCAACTGGCGGCCACGGGAGGACTCGCTGTTGCAGTTCTTCACATTTTAACAAGATTAACACTTAAAAACTATTATTTGATTGCTCGACCGTTTAGCAAAGGTGTGTCTCAGTTTAACTTTTTCCTTAAATGCACTTTAATGGTCAATGCTTGACAGGGGCAGTGGGGGTAGTGGTACAGGAAAAACATTTATGCCTACCGGTAGTGGGCAAAAGCCTCGAGGGCCCTCTTGCACCTCTAGTGGCTGCAAATGGTAATGTTTACTGTGGTTAATATCAGTATGAATGAACATTTTATAAGTCACAGGACTGACTGGCAGGTCTATGCCAAAAAGCTGCGACGTATACGCCGGAAAATACGGTAAGTCAAGAGCCTGAACCTGGTCCTTAGTGCACCTCTGGCAAAACAGCATTAAATCCATTCATCTAGTGTCTGCTTCTTTCTTCCTTTCTGTGGCAGGAGGTCATGGTATCTAATCTGAGCAGTCAGTATATGATCATTCACACCTAGGGACACTTTAGAGTTAGCAATCAGTCGAACTTGTATGATTTTGGTCTGTGGGAGGAAACTGCAGTACCTGAAGTTGAGCTTCAAGTTGATTTTGTGGATCTGTAATGTAGTTAAATACATTTTTACTATCCATTTGCATTTAGCTCTGTGATGACAGGAAGCAGCCACAAGATGGCAACAAGAGTCTCAATGTTTTCAGGTCTCATTTCTATCCAGGATCGATTGAGCAAGAGTTGGTTGTTTATTCACAGCACTACATCAAAAACAATTTAGACCAGGGGTCTGCAATATGTGGCTCTGGAGCCACATGTGGCTCTTTGGTCCCTCTGCAGCAGCTCTTTCAAGTTCTGACCAAAACTGACATAAAACTGAATTTTATTGGTTGTTATAACAACAACAAAAAGGGCTAGTTTTAGCAGTTATCCTACAATTTATTTAGCTAATACAGTATATGAATACAATACTAGAAACATTACATGGGGTAAAACATACTCACTTTCATTTTTTGCGTTATTTCTTCAAAAAAAATCAAATAAGAATGCATAGTTTATTGTTTTAGATTTTAGAAACTGAACAAAAACTATTTTTTTCCTTTTTTACATGAATTTCGACTTTTATTTTGTCTTAGAGTGTAAAAATATCAAAATTTTTTAAAAAGCATTAGATATTTTTAGTTTTATAAAATCACGCAGAAAAGCGCCCTCCAACAAACTTAAAGTGGTCCATGAGCCACCAGTTGAGAATCCCAGTTGTAGCAGGTATTGTGGCTCTGGACACGTTTAATTTAGTGAACAAAAGGGCAGAAATGGCTCTTATGATCATAAAGGTTGCAGACCCCTGATTTAGAAAATAATTAGATATTTTTTATAGGCAACAGAAAAATAAACTCTCATTTTGCAGGGGAGGTAGGATAAGTGTGGTCACTGGAACATCAAACATGGCAACTGGTGCGTCACTTTAGATCTGGGTTCTAAAAACCTCTGAAAGTACAGAAATCACTCCAAAATTTATGCAAACTTGGACAGAAGGAAAACATGACTCAAGTTGCAAGGTGAAGTTTGACATCTGTCACACTGCTCTAAAACTGAAGGAAAGATTTTAGATTTTAAAAATTGCTCTCTCCAGGTCAAGAGTGAGGTTCTGCCTCAAGTGGAGGAGTTCAAGTATCTTGGGGTTTTGTTCATGAGTGAGGGAAGAATGGAGCATGAGACTGACTGACGGACTGGTGCAGCACCTGCAGTATTGCGGACCCTGTGCCTGTCCATTGTGGTGAAGAGGGAGCTGAGCTGTAAAGCAAAGCTCTCTGTTTACCAGTTGGTCTAAGTTCCAGATGGATGGATGGAAGGATGGATGAAAATAATGATGCAGAAGTTTCAGATGGCTGTCTGACGACTATCCTGCCTCATCCAACTGAGGTGGCACTCCAGTTATATGGAAAACTACATTGACTGTGTAGAGTCGTTGTAGGACAATGGGGAAAAAGGCAGTAGATATCGAACTGGGCATTTGTCAACTCAGTTGGAGCTGGAGTATCTCAGAAACTCAGGAATATTCTCCACACAACACATCCCAATGCATTTCAAACATAACAGGACTCTCAGACAAAGCTGGTCCGTCTTAAGGACAAAACCTGCAAACAACTGAGCGACGCTGCGTACGCAGTGCAGTGCAGTGAGGAAAGTTCAGACTTCCATATTGGAAAAACAACCAATCCACATGGCTCAACACAGGAGAGCAGCTCTTCAGGACAAGACTCAGCTGTGTAACTATGCCACAAGGACAAGGAACTTGTTTGAGGACCAAGATGTTCATATTTTGGACAGATAAGACAGATGGTTTGAGAGGTGAAGGAAGCCATTTACAGTAGTCCCTTGCTACTTCCCAGTTTGACTTTTGCAAACTCGCTCTTTTGCAGTTTTCAAAGTAGATTGGACAAGATAAAAATAAAAATAAAAAAAACACTGTACTGTACACGAGACACAATTGTCAACGTTAATATTAGTCATGATTGGGATGGTACTGGATACAGTAAAAAGTTAACAAAAAATAATAAATACTTTGGACAGGCACTGCCATTTTGTAGTTTTCTCTCAATAAGCCTACACTGTGTCGCCACTCAAAACGACTATAGCTGCTGCATTCTGCCAAAATGGAGGGAAAGTTTTGATCCAATCCAAAAACGTTTGGTTCTTACAGTGACTTTGGCGCTCAGTGGATGCACACAGCCACATGGAACCGACCGGGAATTGGACTAGAACCGGACTTCCAGCCTCATCGGTCAATCTGAGTGCTGCTTGCCAGCCCATGAGGCCTCTCGAGTGGGGAGGTGTCGCTTGGAGGTCTAGTGTTTTCTCTAGGAGCTCACTGGGACTTTTTTCAGCCAGATTTGGACTGGATTGGGACCATTGGGTGGTTTTATGCTGGCTCTGAAGATCCGGCTCTCTCTAAAGCATCTTGGTGCTCAATGGCTGCAGACAGCAGATCAGAACCGGACCAGAACCAGACCAAGGCCGGTAAAGTACCCATATAAAATTTTGCAGTACGTAGCTACTGTGCAGTACATATATGTATGTTGTTAAAATTATGTAGGTTTAAGAGCTTAGAACATTGCAAGAGCGTGGGAAGGGTTTCTAAAATATATATACTGTAAATACTAAAATAAATATACTGTAGCATTCCTACTTCACGGTTTTTCACTTATTACCGGGGTGGGGCGGGGGGGCGTTGGAATGTAACCCCCGCGATAAACGAGGGACTGTACTGGACATCAAACAAGAAAAGTCAACTTTAAGTAGAGAAGGTAACAGATTTCAGCGTTCTACAACCTACAACGCAGCATCGAGCCCGATACCTAACCAGTTTCAGTCTCAGCTTCATGCATGTGACTAAAACATCTTTTATACAACTCCAGTGAGAGGGCAGGGATGAAAACCTATCTTACATAACAAAGCACCTCATGCAGATCAAAGCTTGAAACTCCACACTTTTCAGTTTTGAATTAAAATAAAGCCTCCCGGACAGGAAGTGAAACGTCTTCAACCCCTAAATACAAGTCCAGCTATTTTAATTTTTAATTTTCAATCCATGTCCTAAGAATCTACACCAGCACCTTCAGCAAAAATAATGACATTTAAGGTGCAACTGGGAATCAGGACAGCATTTAAACTACATTTGAGTCATTTCCACTTACAACCAGCAGGTCCAACTGATGTTCACATGGCTCAGCAGTGCCTGTGTCATCTTGTGCCTTCTGACAAGAGGAATCGGGGAACAGTGCATCTTGGGAAATGCCCAGCACATCAGGCATACTGTCCAAGATGTCAAGCTAAGTTTGGAATTGGAGGGTTTGAAAGATGTCATGTAAAACCATGCACAAATAAACAATAATGTCAAACACAAAATGATTGAAACAGAATTATGTAAAAAATAAATACATAAAAGAAAATGATGGTACCCATGCAGGAAACAAAGAAACTAACTGTTCTACTAACCTCTACCATAGCATCGTCCACTTCTGAGACCACCATATTTGTGGGGTGCAGACTGGAAGGTACAAATAGAGAGGCTTCAGCAGCTTTACTGGACCTGCATCCAAGGTGCTCACCTTCCATCTGATTATTCTCAAACTCGTTTTCACTCTCCTCATCACTGAAGTCTGACTTGGAGGACCTGATAGTGACCAGTCTGGGCTTTTTGAACTTCTGCGAGGTTTGCTGTTTTGACAATTTTCCTCTCTTAACAATACATTTAGATTTAGGTGCGGTTTCAGATTCAGAGGCATGTGGATCCTCTTTAGAAGGATAAGTCAAGGGCTGGATAGGTTTGGGGACTCTGCCGTATCTACCGAAACACAAAACAAATGGACAAAAGTCAGCAGTGCTAAAAATAATTGGGTAATAAAAGATACGGAGAGTTTTCAATGCTGTATTTTTAGAGAACTTGAAATATTTCACCTGGTGGGTCTCTGAGGTTTAACTGCAGCCTCATCTTCTGATGAAACTTCATCACTGGCAGTCTTCCTGCTGTTGGCACAGCTCAAATCTGATTTCTCTTCATTCACCTAAAATATAAGCAAAGCTCACAGTCAGGCAAATAATAAGGTCTCAATATGTGACTCAATAAGCTTTGGTGGCTAAAGAAAGAGCAAGGACCTGTTCTTCAGAGGTTTTGTCACACGAGCTGCTCTCCCCTTCATTTGACGTTGCTTCTGTGTACTTCCTGGCAGGGGGAACCTTGTTACCCCGCTTCAAGCCCAACGGCAGCAGCGGCTTTGAGGCTCTGCCACGCGAGAGCTTGGCTGGTTTGGTGACTGCATCCTTTTCAGGCCTGAACATAAATACAAAAAAAAAAAAAGGAATTTGAGCTCCATAAAAAAGAAGAAATAACATTTAATTTATAAAAATGTTTATAAAGTGTCACTACATGTCTGAACTTGTTTGATCCTCGGGAAGTGTTGTCTCAGAGTCTTCAGGTACCTCAGCTTCACCTGAAGTAACAAAATATTAAATTTAAAAAAAAAATCACAAGAAAAAACTTGTAAAAACACACATACACACAAATGTGTGTCTATCTGTCGGAAAAAAAAATTATGTACTGGACAGATTTTATTGAAATTCTCAACAAGTAATCATTGGATGTACTTAAACAACTAAAGTTATGCTTGTGAACACAAGTCTTGATCCTCGACGAAAGACCTCACTACAGTAGTCCTTTGCTACTTCGCGGTTCGACTTTCATGAACTTGCTCTATCGCGGTTTTTCAAAGTAAAATTGGACAAGGATGAGCCACACAATCGGCATGGAGTTTTAATTTGAAATAAATTATTTAAAATTATTTAGCACCTGTTGCACCTGTGTGCAGCCCCACAGGTGCAAGGAGAAGCATCCTCCTGCAGAATGTCATGAATTCCGCTCTGCAGAGAAGTGGGCATAGCCAAGAGAGCACTGGCAGGGAGCTGAAATCATGAAATTCTGTGCTCTTAGATCGTTTAGAGTTTAGATACATTGTTTATAATATTGCAAGAGTGTTGGAAGGGTGTAAAACGGCTTATATACATATACAGTATCTATATACAGGTAGTCCCCGTTTTACGGCCGAGATCCGTTCTAACGACTCAGCCGTATACCGATTTAGCTTTAAACCGGATCCGCCCGTATCTGCAGCCGTATACGCGGATTTTCGGCCGTAAACGAAAACCGGAAGTAAACCGGAAGTAAAACCGCGATCGAAAACGTCTTTTTAAACACGTTTTTTCAATGTAAAACAACTTTGAACGGCTGTATTAATGATTCTAAATGCATTTCCAAGCAGTTAGTTGTCAAAAAAAAAAAACCAAAATACGAAAAAATTATAAAATGCTGCATAAAAAAGGCAACAAATGGCGCAATGACGTCACTAGGGGCGGCGCTGTAAGTCCGGAGCGCCGTAAGTCGATGGCGCCATAAGTCGGTGACTACCTGTATATATATATTCTTCTTTTAATTATTTTTCTCCAGTACAGCCCTGTCCTCCATTTGACATTTGGGGCGGGGGCAGGGAGTGGGGGTAGGCCACCTGGTTGGGGTCTGGGTTGTGGGTGAGCTTTGGGCCTTGGGGGGCTGGGTTGTTCAGATTTTTTGATCAAGGTTCCTGGTTGCGATGGCTGGCCCTGTGAACGGGGAGGCTGCCGGCTTTTGGTGGGAGGTCGGCTGTGGTGGCGTGCATGTGGTCATTGGTGGTGTAGGGCAGCAGTCGGGGGCGTGACTTCGCTTTCACGGCGTGCTGGATGGTCGACCGCTGTGTATCTGTGGCTCCGGTCCTCCCTGTGTTACCATCGTGTCCTGTGGTGGCAGGTCTGTGGGTCCCCACATCCACTATTGAACATTCTTATGGAGAAATATTATAGTGACATGCATGCTCACACAGGTGTTAAGATTCAGGTGTTTATCAGATACACACTCAGTTGGGTTGTGGTGGCCACTAAATACATCTTATATTACCATGTACAGTATAAAATATTTTTAATGTTGTTATAAGTATATTATACTCTATGTTTTGTTGTTGTGGTTTCTCGGTTTTGTCTTTTTTTCCCCCACAGGTCTAGAGACAGACTTCAATGATGTTGATTTGTGTTCTCTTTATACCTCGCTCTCTCTCCTCTACTCCTATCACCTTCTTTCTCTTTTCTCTTTTACCCCTTCTCTCACTTTTCTAGCTTTATTTTCTTGTGTCTTTTCATCCCCATGTCCACTGCTTCTTAAACAAACTCAAAGCAAATTCTAAAAATTATATGTCAAGTGGAGCAGTAAGGCCAGCCAAAATGCTCTGCTTGTAAATCTGTTGGGTATCACCTCAGCACTCAGACAATAATTCTGAGTGCCACAATGCCGAACAGGACAAGACAGGGGGGAAAAAGGAAATTATCACAAGATGCATCTACAACTGATACTTTTTATTTGAGTCACTTATTCATGAGTGCCTCCAGAGCAAATTGATGTTAGAAAAACATAAAACATCCATAAATCAGTTACCTTTCCTGAATAAAATTTGTTGTGGTAGTTGCTGAGAGTCATTCACATCACATTCTCCATGTGTTAAACGATCGTGCCAGAATACATACCTGTACATTTGCATGAAGCATTATGCTACCAAAATTTCTAAAATTTTTCTTGAATGGTAGCAGACATCATGCAGTCTTTAAAATAAAAGGCTATTTTTAATATAAATATATTGCTATGCTGATGATGGGAGGGGCGTGGTAGTGTAAAGTTTAGAGAAGGTGGACCTGTGATCAAAAGGTTGCCAGTTTGACTCCCTGGGCCAACAACATCAAAATGAGGGTGGGAAAGGTGATGCACCCACACCTGTCTCCACCCTTGTTTGCCCTACTCTGAGCTCTTGAGCAAGACCATTGACCCTCACCATCTGCTCCCTAGGGCACCCTAGATAGCAGCTCCCTGCTCCACACAGAAGGCTGTGGTAGCTCGGTGGTCTGTGGTTGGTTGCATCAGGAAGGGTATCTGGCATTTAATAAATAAATAAATAAATAAACAGCAAGTCTTTGTGTCTTTGTGGGAGTTAGTTTACTGTGACAAAGAACAAGGGAGCAGTCAAAAGAAAGACAAACTACTATATATATACAGGTCAACCCCGGTTTACGACCCTCTCGGTTTAAGTTTTTTCGCGTTTACGACCCGCCTCCCTAGT
>JARVGV010000527.1:10833671-10856308 GCA_031762435.1 Hypsolebias longignatus
AGCCAGGTCTCTCTTGTAAATGAGTCCTCGAGGCTCAATGAGATTAACCTGCCTAAATAAAGGTTGAATGAATATATCTTTGTGTATATCCTTGATCTTATATACTGTTTATTTTTATACTTTATATTTTTTGCTAATTTGGGGTGTAGCTGGGATCTTGAGTACACTATTTCATTCCACCTTATGTATCACATGTGATGTGAATGACAATAAAGAAACTTGAATTTGAATTATTATCAGCACAGTGTATGATTACAGATTTTACCACATTCTATTGATTTAATGACATAGAAAATAAAATGGTATAAAGAACTATCAGTTCTATTACAGGCGTCTAAATCTCAGTGACTTGTAACTGGTGATCTATCTCAAATGAAAAATGCCTTCATACATGGCAAGCCATTTTTAATTTCCTGTCTCTAACATTCATAATTTCCACTGACATGGCATCTCTAGTACTTTGTAGAAAGATTGTAGAAAGAGAACACAAACATGGCAGCCGTATGGTGCATCATCAATTAATAAGCAACTGCGGTGGAAAAGCAGAGCAATATAATGTGATGCTAAGAACATAGGGTTGTCGAACACATTCTAATCATAATTATTTTGTATATAGTGGAAACATAAAGATAGCTCAAAATCCTATTGGTATTTCCTTCACCAACAATAAAATCATTCTGCTCTCTGCATAATAGAAGATTGTTTTCCCACAGTGTGTGGCACATCAACTCATCACTGCTGTGTTTTCTATATTTATTCTAAGTATGCATCCGTTGGGATCCACTAAGGGAATAAGCATGTTGGCACACAGAACTGTGACAAGTCGGAAACTAAAACTAGGCCTGACGCAATTAGATAGAGTTTAATTTGAGAAAAGAGTGAGTTCCAGGCCCAGTGGTTCACACATCAGTTCCTCCTGACAAACTGGACAGACCTTTACCTCAGAGTAAAGTCAAACAAGCCTTGCCTAAGATTAAAACAACAACAACAACAACAATAATAATACTAATAATAATAATAATAATGAAAAAAACAGGTGTAGAAATATTTTTGGACCAACTTTTGGTTTGATTTGATCAAATATTCACAATCTGAGCCTCACAGATATAGGCACTGACAACAAACAACCTCGTTAAATGCACAGTTCTGCACCCCCATGATGATTTGAGTTGGCTAGACCTAAACCCTGTCCACATGAATAAGAATACATATTATGAAATGGACATTTATTGCTGGACTTGCACCTCAAAATGTGAACAGTTCTCTGGGAGAAAAACTGATATTTTGTATGAAAACTTTCCAAAGTGGAGATACCTAAAAGCTCAGTTTTCAGTGTACAGTATTCATGTAAAAACACGGAAAGCTCTTGAAAAATAATAAAATAATAATGTCTTTCATGTGTATCTTGAAGTTTACCACAAGAACAATGGAGTTGTACGCTTAACAGTTAAGAGGAATTTGTAAACTTTTAAAAGGAAAAAAAAAAAGCTACAGTTGTTTTGCAAGAATATTTCGCCCTTCCTTTGTGTTTTAAATTGTTTTTAATGTCAACACTCACCACCTATTGGCATGACATGAGTCATTCACTGCTTCAAATTCTTGCTTCTTGTCTGGATAGAGAATTGTTTTCAAACAGAAATTAAACACCTGCTCAAAAGTTTCTAAAATCGTCAAGTAGTGCTGTGAAGGCCTACTTCCTTTGGAGTACCATCATAATACCTAAGATACAGAAGGAAATACCTTTAGAGCAGACGTGAATGCCATCTTCTATCACTTACCTGTGGCCAGGTCATTGAGAAAACAGATCAAGAAGAGAACCCAGTCATCAGTCTTCCCAGTGTCAATCCCCTTCTCCTCCAAGGGAACCCCGGAGCAGTCCCAGGTCAGAGAATACACACAATCCCTTCAGTGAGTTCTGGGTCTTCCCCGTGGCCTCTTCCCAGTGGGACGTGCCCAGAAAGCTCCCAAAAGCAGGCATCCTAATCAGACGCCGAACCACCTGAACTGACTCCTTTTGATTCATACGAGCAGTGGCTCTACTCTGAGCTCCCTCCAGGCTCAGCCAAGCCACCCTACGAAGGAAGCTCATTGGCCACTTCTATCTGATATAGTTTTCCTCATGACCATAGGTCAGAATGAGAACAACCACAGGCCAGTAAGTCAAGAGCATAACCTTTCAGCTCAACCCTCTCTTCTCCATGGCCATATTACTTGCACTCACAAAATCTTTTAATACCAGCTCCACATGGCTGGTCCATTCATTAAATCACATAATTTTAAATAATAGTGACAGTATGTTTCAACATTTTAGGTATAAAAAAATTGCAGCAATAACTTAATAGTGGATATATAGACAGTCTTATTGCACACTAGTCTATTGGTTTGTATTGTTGATTCATTGGAACACTCCACAGAGTAAAACTGCTGCAAAAACATATTTATGTTCAGCTCTGACATCCCTAACTTGATTCTTAATAAAGTTGGCAAGTGACATTTAACTACTACATCAGGGACTTTGTAATGAATATAACTGGCATATTCAGTGTTGGAACTATAATGGCTTTCTTAGTCTACTTTTAATGACCCATTTTCTTTTTCAAAGTCACCTCCTAAGCAATCGGTAGCTTTCCTGCACCTACAAGCCTTCTTATTGGCTAATAGGGAGCAAACCATGTCAACTCAACTGGAGTGGGATTCTTCTCAGTGCAGAGAGGGAGAAGCTAAAAGCTCAATCACTTATGTTAACTCCTCCACTTTTCTCCCCTCTAAACTGGCTTTATGCAGACCCATTTGGATATTTTCATGCTACATTTCATACAGAGGTCTTGCTAATCCCTGGGTTCACCTAATGAGGAGGTAATGAAAAGTTAATCCACGTAGCTCAAGTCCACCTAGAGTTTAGCTAATGCTGCTTTTAACTCCAGTTCTCATTAACTTTTAAAACATGAGCTATTAACAACAAGTTGGTAGATTACCCATCGCTTGGCCTCCCAAGCACTCTGCCATCCAACCGCTTACTGTGTCTGAACTTTAAAGCACCATGAGTTGAATAGGGAAAAAACCTTGGTGCAGGCTGACCTGGTAATTAGGATACAGTGTAAATTTTCTGGAGTCTTGCTGTCACAGTATTGATTCCTCTGCAGGATTTAAGTGTTGATGCAATGGCCCACTTGGTCACCAAACCCAGGTGTAATTGTTGGATTTGTTCACATAATTTTAACACAACTCCAAAGTTTTAAGGAGAAATATTTAGTGCAATTTACTCATAATCTGTAGATTCTTGACATATACCACAGCTAAATGCACTGATTAGCTGTATGCACTTTATTGTTATTAAGGACAAAATAAATCATTGAAAAGGACAATTAAAAATTAATCACAACCAACACACATCAGAAGCTTTAGGGGGAGGTTTGGTAAAAGTTTAATGTTGTCTCTGATAAGGATTGTCACTGATGTCTCCTTGCTTCCTTGTATAACACTGAATCATAAAACGTGTCTAACTGAATCAATGATAAATACTGATTAGATTTCAAACGGTTAATGCAAGGGCAAACAAGTGCATACATTTTGCATTCCTGAGGCTTTCTTGACAGCTTTCAACTGATTACCAATTCATCATTTTTCGCTGTGGTGACAGATAGTGCGCAGACAGAGCACTATTGCTCTGGAGAATGAAAATGAGGTTAATGAATGTGAAAAAGGCTAATTCCTCTGTCCTTGCCAGACCGCAACCTATAAAATACTCATATATACATACCTATAAGAGAGAGAGATGGTCTGCACCTAATTAAAAACGCTCATAGCCCTTAGAGAACATTATGCAAGAAAAAAAAAAAAGATTATAAGCACAGTTGTCTTCTGTATCACTTGAGATAATTTATTTCAGATGTTGCAAGTGTGGAAAGATGTTTGTTGCAAAAGTGCCATATTAAGAAATATGATGTTGCACTTGAACACAAGTTGCAAAACTTGCAGATATCTTTTGTATTTCTGTGTGGGGTTTATCGTTTTTCACAAGCAAAAGCAGAAAATGTTATGCTCACTCAAAATATTCCCTTTTAAAGGACACACACGTTTGTTGTTAAAAGTTATTAGATGAAACACAGTGCCAGTTGTGTCAGTAGATGGTTTTTGTTTGACTTATTTGATTTGTTTAAGTCTTTTGTTGAGCTTCCCAAGGTCTCAAACAAGTCTTTCATTTCTTTTAAACTGCTAATTCAACCACATGGTGGTGGCTTGGTGGCCAGTGCTGCAGTCTTGAAATCCTGAGGTTGCAGGTTCAAGTCCCAGCTGCATCAGAAAAGGCTTCCATCATAAAACAAATTGCCAAATCTTTCATGTGAGTTTGTTCTCTGTGGTGACACATGAAGAAGACCGAAATAAACTTACTAATTCAACTAAAAATCTACAAACGAGGCACATCTTCCCCGGGGTCTCCTCCCAGTAGGACATGCCCTAAGCAACTCCCTAGGTGCTTTTCTAATAACAATTATTTTAACAATGAAAACATGCTATTTGATTTTCTCATAACAAAACAAACTCTGTAACTAAACAAAATAAAAGTCACTGACATTTATGCAGTTTGTAATAATTCTATCTTAGGTGGCTGGAATCAACAGCTATTATTTGTTATGTAATTGCAAAGATAAATATAAAATATCAATCACAATATTCAATTCTCCTAATATCAAAATCAAAGTCATGAACAGATTAAGGAATTAAGTAAAGACTGATATTTTTCTATGACAAGAATCATATATACAGTAACTGAACTATTATAGATTCATTTTTTTATTCTTAGCACAAAATATTAATCAACATATAAATTACTAGTTAATATGAATAAGCTCAACTACAATGTCACAAAAATAAAAATTATATATTTTCAAGAACAACAAAGGTACATTAAAAGAACATTTACATTTTAACCAAAACATGACAGCTATTTGCAGTATATTCATTCAACCTTTATGAACCATATTTGAGCAAAATCATGCAGCAGAATATTATATGGACATGATGTCAGAATGGCTTCAAGGGAAGATGAAAGACAAACCATCAAGGACTTTATAGTTGTTTTTCACACCCAAGACAAGGCTCTATTTTGACTTTTAAAGTAAAAAAAGATGGGAAAAGCTACTTATGTTTATTATGTTGCAACATATAAAGCCTTGGATGTTTTTGTTTGGTGTAACTGAAATCTGTGTGTGGTTTGGAGTCTTTTTTTGGAGTGGGGGTGTTTGTGAGTGTATATGTAAATTTCTGGGAATATAAGCATGTTTCAACCAGTCATCAAGGACGTGACCAAAGTGCTGCTAAGTAAACCGGCCTTATTAGAGAGGCATGATCTCTGGCTAGAGAGCAGGCCGAGGGGAAGGAATTACCAATGGGCTAATTGAACTGAGTTTGCCTCACACTCTATGATTAATTAATTATCGTTTTCTGCTTGATGGCTCTCTGAGGGCCAGGGTGCTCTGCTGCTGATGCACTGTCAGCATTTGAAGCGCATTACTCTCCTAAAACCTCCTAAAACCATATAGGCTTCACCGAGCATTCTCCAAGATACTTCAAATTACTGAATCATAATTTCATAGTGAAACTACACCTGACGGTTGCATGCTGAATTGAAACAATTCATGTAACACATACAATTACAGAAACTGTAAATAGGTCTGTCTTGTAACTACTTCCTCAGGCAGCTGAGACGAGCTGGTCTGGGAAGCACAGTCCTCACCTCCTTCTAGAGGTGTGCAGTGGAGAGCATCCTGTGCTCCAGCATCAACGTGTGGCATGGAGGCTGCACGAAAAGCTTTGCAGAGAGTGGTGAAGGCTGCACAGAAGACTATTGGAGTCAGCCTCCCCACCATCACAGACATCTAAACCTCTAGATGCAGGAAGAGGGCCACCTGCATCATGAAGGACCCCAGTCGCCCAGCACACACACACTTTTTGCCTCACTCCCCTCAGGAAGGAGTTTAAAGAGTATTAAGTGTAGAACCAGTAGACTTAGGAACAGCTTCTACCCTGAGGCTGTTAGGCTCATGAATTTGTAACCAGTATAATCACTGTGAAAAAAAAAATCATATGTTGCTGCTGATCTATTTCACTCTACTGTGTTCATTCGTGCTCATCTGCTCACACAGACTCATGTTCATGCTGCTGTTCAGCGTATTGTTTTTATTCTATTAGTGCTCACCATATTTTTAGTTAATTTTTTTCCAAGTTCATATCTTAGATCTTATAACTGATTTTCTTTAACATTTTATTTTTGGATGTAACTGGGACCCTGTGTACAAAATCTTGCTCCACCACATGTACCATATGTGGTGAGAATGCCAAATAAAGAAACTCTGACTCTGACTGTATGAATAAAGGTTGAATCTGGAATACCTTCCAAAAAGATCTGAAACGCTCAACTTTGATCTCTCTCTAAGGGTGCAACCCACCAGCCCTGTTAAGTCTGCTTTAATTGAACTCTAGTCCGTTTGCCTAGAAAGTTCATTTCATTTGGGGAGGTGCGCATGCGCAACCAAACTCTGATATGGACCAAAAAAGTGAACTCTGGTCCACCTAAAAACCTAGGTCTCGGTTCGGTTGAAGTGAACTCTGGTGTGGTTTGAATGCAGCAGACTGGAGACCACTCCAAAAGCAGGAAGTGGACTACAGCATATAGGGCATTCTGTGTAAATATAACCAAAACAAATGCACATTTCTCATACCTCAAGTGGAGTCGTCTCAGCTGCCTTGTGTGAAAAACATTCTCCATGATCTTCTGCCTCATCTTCCGCTCATGCTGAGTCCATTGTTGAAGAATTACTAAACAGAAATCCTAAAACTGCTAAAATTTGATGCCACTCCATTTTTTTTTTCAGAAGAAGTGTCTTCTTCAGAGGTTTTAGTGCCGTTTCCTTCAGTAGTTCTTGGTGCAGCGCCACCACAGGCGAATGGGGGAACAGGTTGGCTCGAATGACTCAGTGCAATGTGAATGGTAATCGCACCAGCTGAAATGTAAACAAATGCTCTGAATATTGATCCCCAATAGAATCGAGTCTACCGGACTATACGGTGTGAAAATAAACTAAGTGGCTTTAAACGTCTGTTAAGTTTCTGGGAAAAAATCAATGCACATGGTCTTGTTTTTAGTTTTCTACACCGCTTTACAACAAATCTGTTTTTTGCTACATTTTCTTTTAAACACCATTTTATTTTCACTCATTAAATCTTTTCCAGTTTGTACGCATCCTTTATGATTGTCTGTTGTTGTCTACTGTTATCACTCTTTGTTAAAACCAGGTCTCTCTTGTAAATGAGTCCTCGAGGCTCAATGGGATTAACTTGTATAGAAAAATTAAAAGTTGAATGGATGAATTGTGTGTCAGTTATTTTTTATGGAAACATTCACTTACACATTTTGTTTGATAGCTATCCACATTAATTCAGATCTTTTAAAAAAATTGATCTTAGCCTTTAAACCACACGCAAACAATGTTTTTAGTGAAAAATATAAAAATTTCAAATGCAGTGATGGGTACAGTTCTGCTAAGCTGCTAACAGTTAACAGCAGAACTTTTTTTTTTTTTGTTTAGTGAATTAGCATTTTTGCTACCTTTGGAAAATATTAGCGGAATTAGCTTCTGCTAATTTAGGATTTGCCAACTCTAAATCCAATAACAAAATTCAAAAGCTTTTTCCTGTCTGTGGTGGGCATATATCCAAGAGTCTGTTAGGCATGCTATTGGTTTACTAAATGGACACGAGACAAGACATGATTGGTTGATGTAGTTTCAACTGAAAGGAGAGAAAGACGTGTGATGCAGACTGAGTGATGGTCGTCTTTACGGTAAGTGGTTTAGTGCTAGTAAAGCTAACCTTTTGTTAGCTGTGCCCACCACTGTTCAAATGCTATTAACTAATAACACAGGGCCAGATTAAACAAAGATTTATATTTTTTAACACTAAAGAAACCACAAAAACTGTGTGTTCTATAAACTCAGTATACAATTTAATTTCACTTTTTGTACACAAATTTGTAAATATAAAAGAACAACAAAAACAAAGAAAACAGTTTGTGTACTTTGACTTATGTGGTTACATGACATATTAAAATATTTTTAAAAATAACTTTACAATATTAATTTTGCAAGTAAATTAATACTGACAAAGTAAATATACACAATATAAAAATTACATAAAACTAAGACAAATATATTCACATGCAAAATTTGCATGTGCATGTTTTATTGTTAACGAACAGTGAAAAGAAGCCCTGACTGAGCCCTGAGCACATCTAACAGACCGGATGAAATATTATAAACTTTCTTGTGCTCAAACTGAAAGTGATGCATGTACATTTGTTCATGCATAATCACTGGGGGCACTTTGGCACATGAAAGCTATTCTTCCAGCAGCCTAATTTGGGTCATTTCACTGGACCAGTCTTCTAAACAAGCTAACGATCCCACTGAGGTTTGCAGAGTAGAGCTTCATTGTTGCAGATGTAATATAAACATTCCTCTAACTGGATTTAAACTTAATCCACATTTTTAACTGTTAAAGCTTACACAATTAGTTTTTGTTGGCATATGTATACTGTATATGAAAGATGTTAAAAAGTAATTTCAACATGGGCATATTTTAAAAGATACACGTACGTCTTCAAGCCATAGTTTACACAATTCTCCAAGCGAGGAGCTTAAATGATACTATGGTTTTTCACATGAAAATTCCTTCTATATTCATAATAAAATTTAAAAATACTAAAGCGCCTACAAAAAACATGCTTCTGTATATAAACAAACCATCTAACTAAATAATGTTGTAGATCACGTTAACCCTTTCATGATAAATATTTTCCCTTAATAGCATTTTTTGCAGAAGAAAAAAGTATTTTCTTTAGATTTAAACCAAACAACAATGTTCCAATAAAAATTGTAGGCTTGTAAAACTTTTTTTTTAATCACACATCAAAATGCGCTAGAAGTCTAGTGCAACAGTCAACTCGTATTTTTCTGATTTCATTGTTGACAGTTTTCATCAACAGCTATTGAAATGAACTTACAATAATGTTCAGTCTAACAATTATTAGTGAAATTTGCAAAAAGACAAATTGTATCTAAGATGGGAAAATTAGACAAAATTTACTTTGGGTAAAATAAAAAAGTGGCACTGAAACTTTACTGTAGAAAACAGAGGCAGTAGGTCAGGTTGCTCTATTTGACTGCTGAATTGAGTCAAATGTATTGAGTGCAATATAATCAACTGCTGACATCAGCAAACAGCTAAAGGGTGAAAATGCATTTGGGCTGTATTAATGCCAATCTGATGGTGTCAGAAACATTTGAAGAGGTATTTTAGGCGTTTTGCAATACATGAATGCAGTCGGAGCTACGGTAAATAGTTTCCACTTGCACATGAGCCTTACACTTCTACACATAATTGGCAAAATTGTTTTTTTTTTTTCCTATTTAACTCTGTGAAAGTTAGTTTGTCTATGAGGCCTAGGTTTAGAAACTGAGGCCACATGGGTCATTTTGATCCTAGCGGAGCAAGAGGGTTAAGAAAATGTTTAACAAATTTAAGCAATATTATCTCAATTTATTATCAGAAGCATTTGCGTTAGAATTCATTCAAAATGCATGCATGTAAATTGATTTTGATTGTAGAATATGTTTCTAATACTATTCTTTATACTTTGTAGTATGTAGATATCCTGTACATATACAGGAAAATGAAAAATACTTGGAGATATGAATAGAACAAAGAAAAATCTTCTGTAATTATCACTTTATTTTTAAATTTTTGCAAAATATCCCATTTTCCTGAAAATAGCTTAGACACACTGAAAAGTACAGACAACCGTAAAGGCAACATTTTCCTAGAATCAAAAATCTAATTAGAGTTTAGTGTTGAGCCTCTACACATATAAGTGATTATTGATGGGTTGGATGTTGCATCCTGAATAAAACTAATGTGATGTCAATTAGTGATTAACACAAATGTCTTGACCTTTCCAGTAAATGTCTGATTTGACTCAGCAGTTAATATGCAGACGCTCTCTGCTTGCTCACAAAAATGGTTGTTGAGGACTTCAGCTTGCACTGCAGGAAATGAAAAGCAAGCTAATCGCAAAGCTAGAGGGTTACTACTTGAAAACGAACTCTTATTCTAAATAAATCTGCAATAATTACACTTGTTATAAACATATTTCCTAATGTAGCGTAGCAGTTGCCTACTGATGCCATGCATAGGCTGAGTCTTTCTTAAAGTCCATCTGTTGTGATTTGTGAGAATGGTGTTTCAAATAGCTTGTCAAATGCTTGTCGCTTCTCTTTTTTCTGGTGTAAAAATGCCATTCCCATGCTGGATAACACTGTATAGAGGACAGGTGGCAGCTGTGCTCATAAAGAGCTGCACAATGGTGTGGAACAATGATGAAGCGGAGTCATTGACCATTGGGGAGTGCCATGAAATAGCCACCATGTCATTGCACAAAGCCACTGGTCCATTCAGCCTTTATGACACCTGGAAGGGCAATCAGATTCTGCTTGCAAACAGAAGCCGAACTCATGAAATCAGTCCTCGTAAAACTACTAATCATATTTGGGTGTGATTTTCTTTCTTTTTGTAAATACTCACTGCAAAGTATTCCCACAAGTTAAACCCGTGACTTTTAAAACAATTTTAGCTTTCAAGGCAAATATTTACCAAAATAAGGTCATGTTTGGGATGGTTGCGATCAGCACATGGTAATGTGCCAGTTCGAATAAAGGTCAAGATTTTGAATGAATACATGAATAAGCACCTTCATTATCTCTTTCCTGCAAGCAGTGTACAAGACAACCCTGAATCCTAACAGTTTCTGAGTTCTTTTCCAAGACATTTTGCTAAGCATTCCAATGCAACGGCTTGCACACATTTGGAGCATTAATTCCTAATAGATTAGCTATAATATGGACCAATTAACCTTGACTGTGTGCATAGTTAATTCCAAACACTTGTCTGGAGCAGCAAGCTGTCGAGATGTGTGCACTGATTCAGACCTAGACAGCAATTAGAAAGCATTCTTGTTGTTCCGAGAACACAGAAGAAGTTTGGGAACTCTAGAGCGAACTCATGGATCACAGTACTTGTCCAGATGAAATCATATAAATTGTTGCAACTGGCAGAAAACACAGCCTGTGTAAGTTGAACTTGCATCTCACAGGACTTGGCTCATGTCATTCGGTGAAGCGTTCACATCCACAGAATCGGAGAAGCTTTTATCGCCGTTCCATAGATCTCAGAGCTCAAGCTGAACGACCACAATTTGACAATAACCCAAAGCATGGACTGTTAAGATAACAATTGGAAACAATGTTAAGTTTGTTTTCTCCAGCATCTTCTCTGAATTTATGAGTAAAATGTATGTGCTTTGAAGTCAGCAAAATATATTCCATCATCCATACATCCTTAGTTTGTAGCCAGGTCTCTCTCGTAAATGAGTCCTCGAGGCTCAATGAGATTAACCTGCCTAAATAAAGGTTAAATGAATGAATGAAAACTAAAATTGTTTTTAGGTATTAATCTTGTTAAATTTCGAAGAACTGAAACAGTGATTCCTCTCGTGCGTGCTCCCGTGGCTCCAATCGATTATTGGCAGACCTGTTATAGCCATGTAGGCACAATGTGGCGTCCTTTATTCACCTAATTTGTATCGCTATTAAATTTCTTGAAATTAATAATATAAATTAATTCTACTTTTGGTAAATATTTTAATAATGTAATCTTAAAGGAGATAACAAATGTCAAATATCAGCACAAGCATTGAAGTAATGAAGTGAAAACAACAAAAAACTTTCTTTTGTAGTTGGTCTATTTTGTTAACTTAAATGGTTTTATCTTTAAACGTACATTTTATTTTATTTTTTAAATAAGATTTTAAATTTTTATTAAAAAATGTGGTTATAAAAAATATTACAGTAAACTTTATACTGCAATCATTTTTTTTATTTTTATATATTTTTTAAATTGCATCTTTGAATTTGTTAATTCCACTAAAGGTTCTGCAATGATTTGCATACACCATAAATCATATTTACTACTATGGCATTCTTTAAAATAAACCCACCAAATTGTATTTTTTTTTTTATTGTTTGCCTAACCTATTATTCTTTAAATAAACAATTTTGTGGAGATCAAAACAAGTGTATTTTATTAGTATAGACAGGACACACTGTATATATTTTTCGTATTTATTAGAAATCAAAATCACAAATATGCATGTATGTAAAATCCTAAAAATTGGACTGTATCAAACAGTACATCAAATACAGTGACTGACAGTCATGTGATACAAGTGTCAACCAAATGATTTCTGGTGTAAATGAACCTAATAAACTGAAGATACATTCCAGCCCCATCAAGCCGGTGTGTGTCAGGTTCGTCCTTGTCCCAACATCAGTTTTGTGAGATCATGTCCAGGTTGACCAGGTGTCTCATAGTAGGCCTGCCGTGGGGACAGTTCCACGGGTGTTCGATCTCCCCCATGTGAACCACAAGCTTCTTCATCTCACTGACACTCAGCGCGATGCCAACCATCACCTGAAGGCGCACACCAGCAGAAACAAACAAAATCAAAAAGTTTTCATGAAGAATAATACAGCAGTGCTATTTAGTTTAAGTAAAATAAACTTGCAGATTTGGATTTTCCATTGTGATATCATTACCACAAAAACCTCTGTTTTTTTAATTATTTTCTATTATGCAAACAAGTTTTTACCAATTCCAGTGCAATGTTAAAATCTATTAAAAACCTGTTTGATTAGATAAACAAACAAATACTTTTTAAAATATTACTATTTCAAATTTAAATTTAATTGACAGAAAGCATAAACAGATGATAAAACTGGTTAAGCTGAAATGCTCACAGAATTTACAGTTACTTGTAATGCACAAAGAATTAATGGGAAAGTATCTAAACTTTTGAACAATGACACGTTTTCAACAATGAGTGATTCAAAAACTGCTCCAATACTCTCGTCATACTCCAAATATAAGGAGTGAACGCTTTAGAGTGACCTTGAACTTACTGAGGGTTTTCTTCCACAGACAAAAACATTCATGTGAGTTTTAATAGTAACTCTGAATCACGTGTCAAACTCAAGGCCCGCAGGCCAAACATGGCCCTTGTAAACATCTTATCTGGCCCCCAAGATATTTTGAATGCAACATATTTTTATTGCCTCTCATTTTGCCTAAAACACAGAGCATACTTTGTTTACTGCAGATTTCTCATGACTGTTGGCCAACTAGGAGGCCACGCCCCCAAAAATATTTATTTTCAGTAATCTTTGATTTCGATACAGAATAAGAAACAGAAAAAGTCAAAAGAGACCAATTAAACTCTTGTTCAGGAACTTGCAACCACGATGGCTTGATGTGATGTATTGACTCAAAGTGGCTCTTGGTTTGAACCAATTCTATTAAGTTTGGCTCCCATTTATAACTGAGTTTGACACTACTGGAGTGAGAGTGTACCATATTTTCTGCCATACACGTCGCACCGCCCTATAAGTCGCATCAGTCCAAATATGTCTAATAAAGGGGAAAAAAAACCCAAAACAAATGTCACTTTGCCGTATGAATCACATCGTTTACGCATCACGTTTGTTTTGCGTCGTCGCTGACAACCTGGAAATGTGGGCCGGTGTTGTGCCAAAAATCAATTGGCTGCCAAATGGCAGCCGCGAGAGCACACACAAGACTTTAACAAGAATTTACCAAGATTACCACTTAAAAACAATTACGTATTTGTTTATTCAAAATTATAGTTAAAGGTGTGTCTCAGTCTAACTTTTGCTTAATAAATTCACTTTGACGGTCAAATCAGCTGCATTTCAAAAGCCGATTTGCGGAAGCGGGAGCGTGCAGAAGGACGACTCACTGCATTTGTTCGAAATTTAACAAGATAAACACATAAAAACAATTATTTGTTTGCTCAACTTTATAGTAAAGGTGTGTCTCAGTTTAACTTTTACTTAATGAATGCACTTTAACGTCAAATCAGCTGGATTTCAAAAGTATTAACTGCCTCGGTCCTCTGGGAGTGCACAGAGGGAGGAAGAAATCTTGTTGGAGGAACGCTGCACATCTCTTCGAAATTAAACAAGATAAACACCTAACAATAATTATTTGTTTGCTCGACACTATAGCAAAGGTGTGTCTCAGCTGAACTTTTACTTAATAAATGCAATTCAATGGTCAAATTCATTAATAGCCACTTTTACCTATTACATGACACAATGGCATGCCATACTGCTCGATTGACATCTAGTGACTGAAAATGGTAGTGGTCAATATTTTCAGTCAGAATGAATGAAAACGGTCATATCTCTGCCAAAAATTGGTTTATAAATATGGGGGGAAAACCCATAAATAAGTCACTTCAGTGTACAAGTTGTAGGGCATGCAAATTATGCAAAAACTGCAACTTACGGGCCGAAAAATACGGTAATGGTTGACGCCATTTACCTGTGAACTGAAAAGAAGTGGGTTAAGAAGATGGATGAACTCACTGATTTGCGACAGGCTCTGGAGGCAAACATCTGTCTGACTCTGGAGGGGCGGCACATGACACCTGGACTGTCAGTCAGCATGAAGATCAGCTCTTCAATGTCAGCAGGGCCGAAGGTCCAGTTCTTACTGGTGGGCAAGGAAACCAGCTTAACCCTCTCCATCACCTGAGCTGCAGCAACATTTACCGAATGAGAACATGTGATGATGAAGTCCAGAATGTTCTGGAGTGAAGATAAACAACAACAATGGTCTAAGAGCTATACCATCTTCATCGATCAGAAACTCAAAGCCGTTCTTTTGGAAAATCTCAATGTTTTCCATCAGTGTGTTCTCGCTCACTGCAGTGAGGTGGAGTTTCTGTGGGCTGTGGACAGAAGAAGACACACACAGATCAGAGCAGCAGGACGCTGTGCGCAGTCCAAAGTGTGGTTCAAGCAACAGATTCATACACAATAAGTTTCTGTCCCTGGAGCGCAGTGTGCTGCTGCAGCATCTCAAAGTTGAACTTCTCATCTGTGGCATGCTGGTCAATGATGAAGATGTCCCAGTTCAATTTGGCAATGATGAAGCCCAAGTTAAACTGGCCGATGATCTCCATTTCTTTAAACATTTCTTTGCTGCAGAGATTAAAATTAAATCTAAGAGTTCCACTCTAATACAAGCGAGTACAATCATCCTGCAGGAGTCCTCCTCACCTGATCTCTCTCTGGAGCTCGTCCTCTGCACTTTGGTTTTCTCCAGGGCTGATCTTGGCCCTGAAGCGTCTGTATCGCAGCTCCTCACTGGACCTCAGCTTCTGCTGCTCCTGCAGCCTCCTCAGGTTCGCCGACAGCTCCTTCAGCGAGAGCCGCACCTGCCTCGTCCTCCTCTGCAGGCAGACCAGGACGTCCACCGCCGAGGAAGACGCAACAGCGCAGCTTGAAAAAGAGTCAGACGTTTGTTCTGCAGCGACACGCAGGTCCTCTGTCCTGGCTCTTTTGGCCTCGGGGCTTAGTGTGGAGTCCTCAGTAGCTTCACTGTGCAGTTCTGGATCCTCAGGAGCACAATGACTACTATATGCTGCTGGAACAAGTGACTCATCTTTTATAGGTGGGTCCGAATGGTGCACATCTGGTGCTGATGCTGTGAAGTCATGACTGGACACAGCACCGTCTCCTTTAGAGTCCTTCTCGCACCCTGCATACCTAAACCCATCCAGCACGGACCTTCCAGCTGGCAAGGAATTAGACTGATCTTGTGCGGGTTTTAAAGGGGTCTTCATGCTTTGGCTGCAAGCAGGTTTTGCAGAATCCTTGAAGAAACACTGCAGCGTTTTCTGGGTTGGGCCACAGCTGGGAGTCTTTTCCTTACCCGGCTTGTTCCCAGAACTGGTGCCGATGTGGTTTGAAAAAGCAGCTTTGAGGGCGGCCAGGTTCAAGGATGACTTCGGGCTCTGACTTGCTGTTTGAGCATCCTCTGCAGGTTCTGCCTTGTTCTCGTTAGAGAAGATAACTTCTTCAGACGCAGACGATGCAACTAGAGACAGAGCAGCAATCAGTCGAAAGAAAAGTGATGAAATAAAAAGAAGCATGAGAATTATGTACCGTATTTTTCAGATTATAAGGTGTATCAAGCAAAACAAAACAGATAAATCAAACTTTATTCAACTCATTCACAATAACCACATAAAATCAGTTTGAGGTCAGTAAGCACTGGATTATAAGGCTCACTGTTGATTTTTGAGAAAATTAAAGGATTTTAAATGCACCTTATAGTCTGAAAAATACAGTAGGCATTAGTTCTTACTGGGCGTGCAGTTCAGTCTGATTTTATTGACTCCAGCTTCATACATGGAGATGAGGGATGTCTTTAAAATGGCCAGCAGAAGCTTCTCCTCTTGGAGGAAAACCTGCCGTTTGTCTGGAGTTACATTCACATCCACACACTCTGAAAATATAACACAAAAACAGTGAAACGGTAAAAACAAACAAAGTTTTATTAGAAGTAACTTATTTAATTAAGAGCTATTTTCTCACCTGAGGCAACAACTATATTTAAGGCAACAAACGGATACTGGTGCCTGTTGTACATGTGATAAACTTCATTCACAAGTTTGGTGACCTGCAAGAAAGGAGTAAGAATAGTCAGGTAGAGCATGCGAAACACCACAGACAGATAGATCCAGTCAATGTGAATGACCTTTAGGGGGTCACAAGGCCTGTTGTTGATGAAGAAGAACTGCCTGTCTGTGGCACTTCGCCCGACTCCGTGGTCACCCCTCGACACGAACCCCGTGATTCTGGCAAAACAGGTTTATATTTAAAAAAAAAAAAAAAAAAATTGCTTTCAAATAGGACTGGATGAAATAGTGCTACTCACGAAAACAGCTGTTTGGGCACATCTGCACCCTCGAGTCCAAATTCTTCAACAATATTCTCCGTCGGAGACACTTGCTGAAAAGGTAGAAGACTCTGAAGCTGCAGAGAATCACAGAAAGAGATTATTAACATATAAAAACAAAACCAATCAAATATTCTAACAGTATATTTATTTGATTCTTATTAAAAACTAAAAAACAAGCTGGAACCTGTTTTGGTCCAAATATGGCTCCAATGTTGTCTCTGATACTTTGGCTGCCGCCGGTGCTGAGGACGGTGCTGCGCCTCCCCTGCCCATTCTGGTTGGAGCATGTGATCCGTACTCCTGTAGAGATGATGCAGTACGCCTGCAGGACATGTACCATCTTCGAATACTCCTGAAAACACAAACAAGAAGGTGTCAGGGCCTGAAGACAAAAAGAAACTGGTTATGTTTGTATGTGTGTGGTACAAGAACTGGAATAAATTCAAAACTTGAAGTAAAAACAATATTTCACTGCACTAATAGTAATGATAATACTAATACTACTACTACTAATAATAATAATAAAACTTCTAAACATCTACGTTGTGCTTTAGTGGTGAAGCACAAACTACAACAGGACACAAAAATATATTTATGATTCAAAACTGTTTTATTTGTCAACATCTTCTTCTTTTATGGCCATTTAATAAAATCCATACATACATACATACATCTATCCATCCATCCATCTATCCATCCAACCATCCATCTATCATCCATCTACAAAGTATCAATCCATCAGTCAATCCGTCCACAATTCATCCATCCATCCGTCCATCCATCCATCCATCCATCCATCCATCTATCCATCATCCATCCATCCGTCCATCCATGGAGAGAGCATGTAAACTCCACCCAGAGAGGCTCCCGGCTGGGATGATCCAGCGACCTTGTTGAAAGACAACAGCTCCAGCCACCGTGCTGCCTCGTTTAATAAAATACTTCTGAAAACCTGTTTTGATGATAAATGGCCCAAAAACTAAACGACTCACAATTTTATTTATTTATTTTTTAAAGCCAGAACTAACACAACGACTGCAACGCACTGAGAAGTATGGGGGCGTGAGTGTGATGATATGGCTGTGCATGAGTTCAACATGAACAAGTACCGATACTTGTTTTTATTTTTTATAGCTAATAAGGAACAAGTGAAGATGTAATGTGTTCATTATAATTTTTGTAATCCTTGTTTGTGTGAGCCTACACAGATGCACTCCGTAGCAGTGCCAAAGTGCTGCTATAAATTTGTCAAACATTTTTATTTTCAACACTCATTAATGTATTTTCTCTAAGTATGCAGAATAGGTAGGCAGGATGTTGGGTATTTGTAGCTCAGATACACAAAATGATTTTATATACATATCAAGAGAACATTCCATATCTTTTAACTTTGTGCACTTTGATAATATTGGCCAACTAAGGATTAGACTCAGAAAACAAATAGCTTTCTAAATTTATTCCTTCACTAGACAACATAAGAAACCTACCTTAGCTTACACATGTTAACAATAGTGCTACTAATTAACTGTTCGCCCGTATGTATACATTGTCGTATGTATACATTGTCGTATGTATACATTGTCATGTATACATTTAATTTATTTCTTTCCTTTCAGGGCTTTTAATCACCAATATCAGTACTATAGCAATGTTACTGTGTGACAAAATCACATGTCTAAAAACTTGTACTGTTAGAAAGCCCACATTGTTTATATGTAGTTAGTTTGTTAGCTAAGTTCTGTATGACTGTAGCTTGTTTACTTTTTGAATTTCACGATTCCTGTGATTGAACGCATCGTGGCTTTTCTGATATTAGTGAACGTACCATTCTGTTAAAAGTACGGTGCTGCATGCAATTTTGTTATTTTTTTTTTTTCCTCTCCTGACACGACAGAGCTTTGCTGTTTGAGCATCTGTTTGTGCTTCTTGGTTTACTGTTGTGTGTAGATGACAGAAGAAGCACAGCAATAAATCACCATAAGCTGGATATCCGTCTCTGTGTTCTTTAATGGGAACACACCTTCATACCTTGCCACTCTAACCAGATAATTTCCTGGAGAACACCACAAACTCCTCTTCTTTTTATGTACAATAAGTGCGTGACTGAATATTACTTGTATTTTAATATGCAAACATACTACTGTAAAAATAAACACAAACTGTGCGAATTTGGTGCTAAAAAGAAGAAAAGATGGGTAAAGTCTGGCAATAATGGTTTCCCATTATTTGAAGACTAAAGTTTTTATGTCAGACTTTGAGAAGCACAGAGTCACGTGTATCCTTTCACGTCTGACCTTCTTAATATTGCGCTGGAACTCCTTGTGCCTAACGGGCAGCGTGTAGAAGAGCTGCTGCAGGGTGACTGTAGTGCCCTGCTGCCTAGGATGAGGGGACTTGTGCACGAGGTGGCCTTTTTGGTTAAACACCAGCTTGGTGCCCACCTGACTCGACTCATGGCATGTAATCACACTCAGGTCACTGCAAACAGAACAGTGTTCAGCTGATAAAAGATCGGATAATTGAGACTCATGTACAGAGTAAAGATGGTAAGTGGTGTGTTTACCTCAAAGCACATAAAGAGCTGAGGGCTTCACCTCGAAAGCCAAATGTTTCCACGTGGATGAGATCGGAGAAGTCCCTCAGCTTTGACGTGTGATGCTTCAGTGCTATGGAAAAGGCAGAAAAAAGATGTTGGAGGGCTTAAAATTCTTTTTTTTTTTTAAATAACTCCACTGAAGAGAGGCAAAAAAAAAAAAAATCTAGAAATGTGTTCATATTTCCATGTACCAGTTAAAAGACATGCAGCAGGGTTTGTACCCTCTGTAGTTAAGCAACAGAAGAAGCACTGACCCCTGTATAAAGTGCTTAAAATCAGAGTCCACTTTGACCCCTACATCTGTGTTGGTTGGCTTGGTATATGAAACCTAAATCCACAACCATCACATTATCATTTTATCATTAAAGAAAAAAATGTCTACATCTTCCAGTCTATTAATGCATTTGAGAAGTGA
The DNA here is from genome assembly GCA_031762435.1 of Hypsolebias longignatus. NCBI lineage: Eukaryota > Metazoa > Chordata > Actinopteri > Cyprinodontiformes > Rivulidae > Hypsolebias > Hypsolebias longignatus. The sequence continues at coordinate 10,853,621 of JARVGV010000527.1, forward strand.
CTTTATAAAAAAATAAGACAGTATTGTCCTAAAGGGGACATAAATCTCACCTAAGTAGGAGCAAATATAGTTAACAAGACAAGCCCATATACAGAGCCAGTTACAAAAAAAAAGACACTATAGCATGTAAAATACAAAGATAAGACTTACTGAGTCCTTCAAAGTAAGCCTCTTCAACACCTTTGCCATTGTCGGACACTTCTATTTGTTCAACACCACACTCCTTTAGCTTGACATCTGGAGCAACAAAAAAAAAAAAAAAAAGGGATGTTAAACAGAAAGACAAGCAATCATATACAGTTGTTTTTTTTTTTTTAGGTTTAGGACTTATTACTAAAAAAAATGTCTGGGTGGACTTCAACAGCTTTAATACAAAAGTAGATTTACGAACCAAGTTGTTATTTTAAGACAAATAAAACTGGGAATGTACTGCATGACAAACATAATCTAGGTATCTGCTTACCAATGTTGCTGGCTCCAGCATCAATGCTGTTCTCCACCAGCTCTTTGACTGCAGTAGCCAAAGTCAGAACCACTTGTCCTGAGCAGATCTGATGCACTGAGTGTTTGTCAATAGCCCTGATGGCTCCAGCAGGTTCAGATGTGCTGAGGAAAACATGCAGAATACTCAGTGATGCTGATAAAACTTTGTCTTCTGGTCAAGTTCTGTTGTTGCAGGCTTAAACATGTACTTTTAGCCGGTAATACAAACACATCATGCTTTTTAATCTTGTCTAAAGTTTCATCAGTGAGTTGTCAGTCCTACTTTAGTCAGTAAACACAAATGCTAATATTTCAGTGATATTCAGGTTCGTGCACGACACGTTCATGTTAAATATTGCACATTTTCTTGGTCCAAAATCACTAAATATGATCAGATAGCTTACCAAATATCAGACATCTTCTAAGGACATCCAGTGGAAACACAAACTCGCTGACAGCCTGTTTCAATTCAACACCATCAAACGTAGCTACTTTGTTTACACGGACTACAACTCCCGCTTCTCGACATTCTTCGCGAGCGTTACGTATGCGCAAAAACTGCGCAGCTTCCATGCAGGCTTGCGCGTATAAAAGTTAAACCTAATTTTTTTTAAATACTATATAAAAACAAATCAGACCACTAAAATAAACAAACACGTGATACTACATGCCGTATCAAAAAGTGTTGCCAAATCTGGGCAAACTTTCATCATCACCAAACCCACCGGAAGTCGTGCTGTTAGGGACTAGTGCAAATTTTTTTAAATTGTAAAAAGACGGTCATAAATCTGTCGTTTTTGAATCATTATAGACGCACTAAAGCTTTAAGTTTGCATAAATGTATTTTCAAACACTGCTTTTATATTTTTTATGTAGTTCTGTAGAAGGAGACTTTTTGAAATATTGGTTTTCTTTTCGTTGTAGTCCACACATTGCACGACGGTCCCTTGTGCCCCGGCCGCTTATGGCTGGTTGGTCATGGTTAGAAAGAGGTTTGATGTCTTGTCAGGTTCTCATGATGTAAATGTTTAAAGCCAGGATTTCAACGTGTCGCCAGACGCAATTTACAGCAGACGTAGGGTATTTGTTGTAAATGTTGTCGTGTTTTAAAATAGTTCTTGTTGTGTTGAGTCAGAATGTACAGCTCGACTTGTGACAGCAGCAGTATCGTGTACTCGGAGGAATGTTCTGGCAGCAGCAACATGTTGGTCCGCCGCAGACTTACAGCTGGCAGGAGGCAGGAAGAGGGCAGCCTGCCAAGCTTAGCAAGCGAAGAGGACGAAGACGTCCAGTTTGACAGTAAGCAGCGTGTTTTGTTTTAATGTAAACTTTGGTTGTATATTTGTCGACCCTTTAGTATTTGTCCTACATTTTACACAAGCCGTTAACTACAAACTGCTAGCAAGTCTTGTTTCCAGATCTCGCGAGATTTACTCGCAGCTTTACGAGATTAGCTCGAATCTTAAAAAAAGCTGGTCTGCTCAAAACTTTCATTTTTTAATTATAATCAGTTTGAACTTTTAACTTCTTATAAAACTGTTTGTCAGTGATAACTGAAAATGTTTAGGTCTGTTGTATTAGTCTGCGAATAATAAAGTGATAATTGTGTTTATGACTGCATTTCAAAAAATACAGTACAGTACTGAATATTTAATATTGTGAATACTGTACAGTACAGTATATTTAATAAAGCCATTTAAATTAAACCGTTGACCAGATGAGAATGGCACATAAATAATCTTGTCTGCCTAATATGAAAAATTATTATAGTTTTTATTTATTATTATTATTATTATTATTATTATTATTGTTATTATTGTTATTATTATTATTATTTTAGTTTAAGGTTCTTTATTGTCATTCACATAACATGTGGTACATGAGGTGGAATGAAACTGTCTGCTCAAAGTCCCAGTTACATCCAAAAATAGCAATACTACAGTATCCTGATCATGCATCAGGATACTGTAGTATAAAATATTAAAAGAAATAGTATACAAGGATCTAAGACACAGTATACTCTAATATAGTACAATACAGTGTATCAAACAGCAGCCTGAACATGAGTCAGTTGTGAGCAGATGGATATGAATATAGCAGCTTATGGGTAAGAAATATAAATACAGGTAACCCCCGTTTTACGGCCGAGATCCGTTCCAACGGCCGAGCCGTAAACCAATACGGCCGTAAAGCGATACCGGCCGT
>JARVGV010000527.1:10889819-10903772 GCA_031762435.1 Hypsolebias longignatus
CTCCAGTTTTCCCTCATTCGTGAACAAGACCCCGAGATACTTGAACTCCTCCACTTGGGGCAGGGCCTCCTCCCCGATCCAACGAGGGCACTCTACCCTTTTTTTTTTTTTTTTTTTACAAATATTATTTTTATTTTATTTCTGAAGAGGGTGTGTTTGATTTAATTTGCATATTTCTGCAAGTAAATAGAAAAGAATCAGGTGTAAATGCTCCAATATAAAGCTGCACTGATGAAGTAATTTTTTGGCCACTGGTTTTTTTGTTGTTGTTTTTTTAGTGTGTGTGTGGGTGTATTATGGCTGCTAATTCTTTTCATTCATTCAGTTACATAACTCAGCCAGTTTTAAAGGAAGAGCGTGATCAGTGGCGTAGGTGGCAGATTCAGACAAGTTGAAGCAAGCCGGTTTGATCAGAAACAAACCAGGAAATAATACTTAACTGCACTTGTGTCTGATTTCATTTATCATTATGTGTGTCCAGTTATAAGCAGTGGGGATGGGATTGAGTTGCCCCAGAAGGTCCTCTTCCCTCCGGAGCGGCTCAGCCTAAAGTGGACCCAGGTCCACCGTGCGGGTGCCGGCCTGCAGAACATGGGGAACACGTGCTTCCTCAACTCAGCCCTGCAGTGTCTCACCTACACTCCACCATTAGCAAACTACATGCTGTCAAGGGAGCACTCTAAAACATGCAAGTTATCGTTTTGGACACTTAATTAAAAAAATTAAAAAGCTTGTTTAATGGCACACGTGCTGTAATTATAACGTTGTTCTAAGTTTAACAGCAACAGCAAGATTGTTTTTTTGCATAATTATTTTTAATGAACATTCTTTTGAATGCTTGCTCCAGGTCACGAGCCGGGTTTCTGTATGATGTGCACCATGCAAAACCACGTCATTCAGGTTTTTGCCAACTCTGGGAATGTCATTAAGCCCATCGGTGTACTCAATGAGCTTAAAAGTAAGTCGATTTCTCTGGAGCCAAACAACTGAAGCTGAGGACTGGCACAAATATGACTGTGTTACTGTTTATTTTTGCAGGGAAAGCACTGAGTAAATTCATGTTTTACCATTTAAACAAGTTTCATTAAGTATGCATGTGTGTCTTATACTTTTAATTAATTTAATTAATTAATTAATTAAATTTTTTATTTTTTTTTCATTCAGGGATTGCAAAGCACTTCCGCTATGGAAGTCAGGAGGATGCACACGAGTTCCTGCGGTACACGGTGGACGCTATGCAAAAGTCCTGCCTACCTGGAACTAAGTGAGTGTAATCACAACTTTATTGTTTTTAACAGAAGTACAAAGTCATGATCACTCTTTGTATTTAATGTATTTTATGTGTTACATCGGGGGCCCTAATTCTAAATAATTATAGAGCAGAACCTTATTTTATTATTTTTATTTTATCTATTTAATTTGGGATTTGTTTTTAAAGTTTTTCGGTCTGCGGTATATTTCTCTTTTAAAATGTTGCTTTTACCGACTGTTTTCTGCAAACTGCTGCTGTTAACATCAACAGACATGGGCCCAAACAGTGATTTAATGACTGTTCAGTTTTTTATTCTGCTGGAGCACATACAGTATTTTCAATGTTGTTCAGTCTTGTTAAATAATTATGAGATGATTATAGTTTTGTACTCTGTACACATAAAATATTGCATTAAAAAGAAAACGGCATTATTGTGTTTCTGTTTGAGTAAAGTTGATTTTTATGGTTTATGAATAATTGTTTCAGCTTGCTGCCTTTCTCACTCCAGTTGTTTGAGCTATAGTTTGTAACTACAGTTCATAATACTTAAGATATGTAGGTTTAAACATATTTTAATTCTAAATTTACGTTGTTTGTCCATATTGACTCCTGTCATAACTGTTTTTTCTGACAGGTTGGACAGACAGACGCAGGCAACCACCTTCATCCATCAAGTATTTGGTGGGTATCTTCGGTCCAGAGGTGAGTTGAATTGTTGCTCTTACACAAAGTTGTGGTTTTATGTTTCACAATGTTTTGAATTAACATCAACTAACTATCTTAACGTCTTTTGTGACGTATTTTTCAGTGAAATGTTTAAACTGTAAATCAGTCTCAGATACATTTGATCCTTTTCTGGATATCACTCTGGAAATTAAGGCAATTATCCTTTTATTCTTTATAATTTCTGACTTGTTCACTTTTTCTACAGATGTATTAATGTTTAATACCAACCTCCAAAATGTATTATTAATATTGTTTTTGTGTATGCAGACAGCTCCTAGCGTCTCTAAAGCTCTGGAGCAGTTTGTGAAAGCAGAACAGCTGGATGGTGAAAATGCCTACAAGTGCACCAAGTAACTCACCAAAACAACAAACATGAGCCAGTTTTTTTTTTTTTTTTCTGTGTCATCCTGCTTACTAATTCTTTGAACTTTTGTCTTCCTCAGGTGCAAAAAGATGGTCACAGCCTCAAAGAGGTTCACGATTCACCGCAGCCCCAACGTGCTCACCCTCTCACTAAAACGATTTGCAAACTTCACAGGAGGAAAACTCACCAAGGTACTGCCACACATACATTCAATCACTTTATAGACCTGTACATCTCCATTTGTATTTGACAGATACCGTTTTGTGTTCACCAGGATGTTAAATATTCAGAATGCCTGGATCTGCGGCCCTTCATGTCTCAGTGTCAAGGAGAAGCCCAGATCTACGGGCTGTATGCTGTTCTGGTCCACTCTGGATTCAGCTGCCATGCTGGACACTACTTCTGCTATATTAAGGTGCTGGCAGTGCTACAAATCACCATTGATCCATCAGGATGTTGCTGCTGAGGAGACACACACACATTTGTCTTAACACTTTATCTAAAAACAAACAATTCAGCTGAGATGAAGTGGAAAAATCTTTTAACAGACTCAACATAAAGGTGCTAACACACTCAGGAAGTTGCATGACCAGAATAAATTTAAGCTTAATCTACATTACATCTTCACAATATTAGAAAACAATTAGCGTATTTTTAAATAAGTTGCACCGTTTTGCATAAATTTGCAAGTTCAGCGACTTATACACTGAAGTGATTAATATTGAACATTAACATTTTCAGCCGCTAGAGGGACCTTGAGCAATATGGCAAGCCAAATGTCTTGTTAATAGGTAAAAGTGGCTATTAATGAGACACTTGGCTTGCCATACAAAGCCACTTTCGTCTCCGGAGCTCCTGGAGCAAACGTCAAATCTGCATTTCACCACGCCGCCAGGTGAAATGCAGCTGATTTGACAAAGTGCATTTATTAAGGAAAGGTTAAACTGAAACACGTCGTTACTATAATTTTGAGCAGACAAATAATTGTTTTGAGGTGGTTATCTTGGTAAATTTTGAAGAAATGCTCAGCGAGTCCTCCCTCTGCTCTCCCGCAGCCATGAATCGATTTTTGAAATGCAGCTGATTTGACCGTCAAAGTGCATTTATTAAATAAAATTCAACTGAGACACACCTTTGTTATAATTTTGCATAAACAAATTGTTTTAAGTGTTAATCTTGTTAACTTCTTGTTAAAGTCCTCCCGTGCACACTCCCGCGGCCACCATTTGGCAGTCAAACGATTTTTGGCACAACACCGGCCCACGTTTCCGGGTGATCAGCAGTGACGCATAATAGATGCGTCTTATATGGCGAAGCAACTTATTCATGTTTTTTCCACTTTATTAGACATTTTTGGGCTGATGCGACGTGTACGGCAGAAAATACTGTAGAATGTGAATGTTGCATATTTGTCTGTCATGTCACTGTGATCATAAAACTTTACATGTACGTTAGCGTCTCATCCACCATCATCTAAACCTGGTGTATAGTTCAGCACACTGCTTAAACATGGTCTTAAAATTAGAGTCCAAGCATTTCTTTGTGTCATTGTTACAGTATATTTTTTATAAACATGTTTACATGTCAATATATTTTAAAACAATGTTCTTTATACTGTACTTTCATGACTTGTAAACTGAAATCGGAAGTGGCTTTTTGTGCTCGCAGGCCAGCAACGGTCAGTGGTATCAGATGAACGACTCCTCTGTGTCTGTGAGCGACATCCGCTCCGTCCTCAACCAACAGGCTTATGTTCTGTTCTACATCAAGTGAGTCAGCCATCATTCAGCAACTTGGCTTTTTTATATACTGTATTTATATATTGGTTGGATCTTGGTGTATAAATGTGGTCCCTTTTCCAAAAAGTAGAAAGGTTGTGTAGAATTTAAGTCCATTGTTTTTGTTGTTGTTGTTGAAAATAGTACAAAAACCTTTTTAAATGTTAAAACCGTGGCGTTTAAAATGAGTTAAAAGCAGAAGTTGGAGTTGATCACAAACTCGAACTAAAATTTAAACATCAACACAGCATTTTATTCTTTGACCTCTAAAAATGTGTTAGTGTAGAATTTGGTTTGTCTATATTTTTATTAAGTGTTTGGTACATTCTCTATAAAATAATTGTTCATTAATGGACTGAAGAAATTGCGTGATAAATCCATGTTATGTATTCTGTCTTTTTCTCAGACTATTTAACTAAAACCAAAACATCATTTCACCAAGTTCAATTCAGTTTATTTATACAGAGCCAACTCACAACAGAAGTCATGTCAGGGCACTGAACAGAAACATTCATGTATAAAGTAATAATTTAACATGATTAATCTTAGGAGCAGACTGCTTTGAGTTTAACTCCATCACAGACTCTCATCTTGAGCAGGTGACCAACACGTCTGTCTTTAATCACTCGGTAGATGTCGTGAGTTGTTTTGTAATGTTTATTATTTTGTAATGCAGCGTCAACACAATATCAAAAACTGATTTGGACGCTAATGTAAAATAAAGAAAGTTCAGTGTTTTCTTTTTCAAACAGAATAGTTTTTCACATGTTAGGATTTAAAAAAATAAAATCCCCCAAATTGACTTTTCCAAGAAAGTAATTGCCGACGTTCATTCTGTGGTGCCAGCAGATCATGTGATGTGAAGAAAACTGGGAGCTACAACAACTTCAGTCATAACAACCCCGGCATCTCCGGTCAGTCGTCTCCACGGCCTGTGGTGACGCCGCGCATCCACACCACCTCCAACCACAGCAGTACTGGCTTCATAGGTCCACAGTTACCACCACATATGACCAAGGTAACGCCAGAGACGTCCACCTTGGTCTGGAGATGGTTTTTACAACATGCTAGCAGTTTTCTTTGACTCTGACATATGTTTGTGTTTCCTCAGAGCGCTCCACACGTTAATGGGAACGGATCTCTGAAGGACTTTCCCACCAGTTCCAAAGCCAGCACCAGCAGCAGCGCAGCTGGAAAACCTGGCAACGGACCGGCTTCTTCCTCCGTCTCTCACTCGATCAGCCGACCCACGACGATCCCGGACCAAGACAAACGACAAAAGCTTTCATTTTTCATCGGACAAGGCAAACAGAACCGACCAGCCTCTTCGTCCTCCTTCAGCCAGCCGTCCTCTGCGAGCAGCTCCTCCTCTTCCTCACAGTCTACCTCAGACGCTCACTCTGTTCCACATGTTAACGGCACATCTTGCAGCAACGGGGATCATGCTGCAGGGAACGGGACGTCTTTCCTGGTGCCGTACAGCCAGGAGTCTTCTGAAGAGTCGGATCAGGAAAGCGGTGGCGCTCTAGATAACGGCGGCTTGTCCAAGTCTCAGACTAAAGAAAATAATGTCCCGGCTGATGTCTGTGCTGGTTCTCCTCAAAACACAAACGGTGAACCAGAAGTGCATCAAAATGGTCATAAGCTAAACGGACCAACCTGCGGAAACACTAAATCCACCCCGAACAGACACGAACACCATAAAGTGAATCGACACATCACTCCTGAGAAGGTTTTTTCACTTAGTATCTTTACAGCACGTACATGATTGTGTGTTATTGTAGTTTATGAACCACGTTCATGATGTTTGTCATCTTCAGGTGTCTGTCAGTAATCAGAGCAGCTCGTCCTCTGGGAGTGCTGTTGCTAACGGACTCGGCGGTGGTCATTGTCAACCAAAGTACGGTCACCATGCTGTCATTAACATGAAGTTGGTCAAACGTCTTCAGTTTTAGAACAACTAAAACACCAACGTGTCTTTTGTTTTTGTTTCCAGCAAAGAGACGCCAGAGCGTGCCTCATCCCAGGCCAGTTCCTGTCAGAACTCTCATTCTGCTGCCAGTGACGGCGAGCACTTCCCTGCAGACACAAGGGCTAAAACGCTGTCTGAACCCCTGCCTGTCCACACGTCATCCACTGTTAGCACTCCACCGTCAGCGTTGACCACAGACACCCCCCACTCTGCTGCACTGAAAGAGTCTGCCCTCCCAGAGCGTCCTGGGACCCTCACGGCCTTATCCTCGGAGCCAGACAGCTGCCACAGTGCCAGCGGAGTAGCTGCTCCTCAGAAGGTTAGCAAAGATGAAGATGAAGCGAAGAACTCCTTACAGACCAATGGTCCATCAGCAGGAACTGAGGGACAACTGGAGTATAAGTGTCAGTTCCAGTCCAAGCCCAGTCCTAAAAGGAATGAACGGCAGTCCTCTCCAGACAGGGAGCGAGACCGGCTGTGCTCTGACTACAGCAGACACAGAGAGAGACACTACAGGGACAGGAGTCCAACACAAGACAGCCACAGTGACCGCTGTCGCCACAGACGGGACCACAGAGACCACCACCGCTCGCACAGGGATCGTTTGCCCCCTCCTCAACGTAGATACAGGGACTGGGAGTTCCATCATCATCGGCAGCGAGCTGCCCCGCACTACTGGGGCCACGACCGCGACAGGCGCTCCTACTATTCCAGCCACCAGCGGTTCGATGGGGGCCACGAGCGGAGGGGACACCCCCACCGTGACGAGTCTCGCAGCAGTTGGAGGTGGCAGCAGGACAGTCGAGGGTCACGGACAGTGAAGGACCGAAGGAACGCCTGGGAGAAAGACTGCCACCGCTCCAAAGAGAGGAGTTCTTCCCCTGCTGCACATCCAGAAACCAACAAGTCCAAGTCGTCGCCTCCCCGAGCACGCCCCTCCAACACTGACTCTTGTTTTAGGAAGTCTGATCAGAGCGCTGCTGAGCACGTGAAACGACAGAGAGAGGACAGCTCTGACACTTACCGCTCTAAAAAACACAAAAAGAGCAAGAAGAAGAAGAAGTCTAAAGATAAAGAGCGGCACCACGAGAGCAGGTGAGACCTGAACGCCTGTTCATCAACACGTAGAGAGAGATGTTCCAGAAGAAGTCTGAAACCAAACACAAAACCCTTCACGTGGGTTTTAAAGGTTTTATGGCTTATGATGTCACTTCTGACTTTGAGTTTTGATGCACACGATTAAAATCAGTGCAATGTTTGTTTCATGTACTCGTGGCAATAATTTGAAATCTGTGGCAGCTGTTTATATAGAAGGTCAAGCTGGAAATCTCAATGTCATCACAGATATGAAGGGTAAATAATAGGGATGCACGATATTATCCACATGGTATCGGCCGATATTAGCGATACAGTTAAATATTGGATATTCCGTCAAATAACTCATCGATGTACATGGCGCTGTTTCTGCATGACAACCCAGCGACGAGGCCTGCAGCGCCAGCGTGACGTCGAGTTTAGATTTTTGTGAACATTTACAAGTTTTCACTGTTCGAGTGTCGTCTTTGTGTTAGAGAGAGTAAATGTCATTAATAAATTTGACGTTAAACATAATCCAAGTTGAAGTGTTGCATCATTTTCAGCCTATTTTTTGGCATCTGCATTTGGTAGCAGGACAAAGACCATGCAGAATAATGTAGTATTTTAATTCCACAGCAGAGAAACCTATGTAGTCTCTGTAAGTAGGTGTAGGAATAAAATATATTGGTATTGGTTATCGGCCTAAAATCCAATATCGTGCATCCCTAAGACCAGAACATGAGAAAACCAGCAGGTGGTTTTAAAAGAGATGATGGTTTTGAAACAAACAGCTGGAAGACCCAAAGCAAAGATCTAGAATAAACATGTACATTTAATCATAGTCCTAAAATCAACGGTGGTTGCACAGAAGGCGCAGCAGGCCTTGGTTACCTCTGGCTGCTGAGCCACAGGCGACTGGTTTTAGTCTTCAAAACATTTTCAGCACCTTGTTTTAAGTAAAAGTTCAGAGTGATGGCTGTCAAACCACTCACCTGACTCTCAGTTAAAACCATAGAAATGGTACGGCACCAGTAACCTAAACCAAAAGCAGCGCATGCTACATGTAACTCTTATTTTACATGGATTGCTGTTTTACACGACGGCAGCTTCATCAACATATGTTTGACGGCACTTCTTCTTGTTTTCTGTCCCTTCCCTGCAGCTCAGACGTGGACTCGGACAGAGCCGCGGAGGCACGGAGGAAGAAGAAAAAGAAGAGGCGGCGCAGGGACAGCGACTCGGAGCAGCGGAGTCCAGGTGCAGCGCGGGGCCACAACAACAGAAGCAGCGAAGAACGGGAGAGCCGCAAACGTCGTCACTCCGTCGCCAAGGACTCTAAACACGACGGCAGCTCGCCGCCGGAAAAGCGGCGTCGGACGGACTACGCTGATGGCAGCAGGGACCAGTTCCTCCCCCCACATCACAACCCCACTTCAAGCGATTCAACACACGCCCATCTCAACGGACCCACAGGTGCAGTCATTGTCACAGACGATTCAAGTAAACGCTGCAGAAACTGGTTGTAAAGTGTCCGTCCTGTTCTGCAGGAACCGGTTCCAGTCAAACCAACAGCTCCTCCAGCAGCTCCAGACACCGACTCTGTAAGTTACGATGCTCTTCCATGTCCTGGTGGAGTTAACGGGTTGTAAAGAGATGTTTTGTTCTGTTGCAGGAACAGAGGGACAACATCAAGAACTTTCTGAAGTGGTGCTTCTTCACTGGGAATCTACATTTTTACCAGAACAAGTGTTTTAAATGTGCAACATTATTATTATTTTTTTTTACCAATGTTGATTTCCTACCTTGAAACTCATCCAGTTAAAAACAAGTCACCAGTTTTACGCTGAAAATAATGAATATATTCTTGTTTGAACCCAAACAAAGCTCGGAGCTCAGACCTCTCTGCTGCTGCTCAGTGGAACTCAGGACTCGTGAACATCCATCTGCTTCAACGACGACAAGGGAGAACGTTTCACCAAGAAGAACTGCGATACATGGTGTTGAGTGATCGGTGAAGATGTCGCCACATCTGCACAGCTGCAATGTTTTGAATTGTTGCCGAACCCGCCGTGCGCTCACACTAAACGGGAGATATTTATGAACGAGACAGACGAGCGCAGCGGGGCGAACTCATACCTCCACATTAACCCTGGACACACTTGAGAACATTTCTCTGATTTTGATTTTTAAAGCATCTGTATCTTTTTTTTTTTTTTAACCCTCTGAAGCTTAAGGTTTTACTTTTAAAACCATTTCAGAATAGCTCTCTTCCTCCTCCTCTGAAACATAATTCTTTCTCCATCCCTCTTTTTTATCATGACCATGGACCATTTGTTAGAATTTATTTTATTCAAAATACAGTTTTTTTTGTCTTGTATCATCAAAAATACTGTGAATTTAATTTGAACTGTACTATCAGTTATTTAAAAAAAAAAATCCTGTATCAGGATTCTTGTTTTTGTTGGTTTGCTTTGTTTTTCGAATCACTCGTGTTGATTTGGACTGTATACTCTGGACTTTAGTCAATAACGAGTATAATCATTAGCTTTGGGGACTTTCCTTTCAGTTTTCACAACTTTACAAAGAAGCTGAGGAAACTGTCGTCAGAAGTTTTGTTTAGCATGTCTGAATTTACACATTGTATAAGGTAGAAGCCTTAAAATACATTTGTTCATGTCAGAAATTGTAATTTTTGTCTCTGGACTTTGTTTACAAGCTGTGTTGAGACGAATGAAAGGCTGAATGTTGGGGATGTATTTGCCTTTGTCTTTTAAGAACATGACTGATTGTATTCAAGCTTTTTGTTGAGCAAATATTAACTTTACAAATAGACTATAGAGAAATTGTATCTCCTGCAAAAATGCAGTGTGAATGCTTATTGCTAGTGAACTTGTTGGGAAAAACAGCTGAAATGAGCTAAAAATATGCTGAAATGTAGCTGAAAAGGAAGAACAAGCCTAAGTTAGCAGAATAAAACCACATAGCTGATTTTGTTTTAAATAAGCAGAAATGAGCAAAAAATTAGGAAATTAGTTCTAAAAGCTGAAATTAGCTAAACATATCTGAAAAGGTAGGAGTGGAGAGAGCACAAAATTGCCCACTTTGGCTGAAAGAACCTGAAATGAGCTAAAAAAAAAAAAAAAAAGGAAATCGCCTGAAAAAAGCTGAAATATGCAACATCAAAAAAAAAAAAAAAACTGCTGAAAAGTAACAATTAGCAAAAGTGAAGAGAGCGATTTTTAAAAGTTTAAATGAGTGCAAACACCTAGCTGAAAAAGCTCAAATTAGCATAAAACAGCTAAACAGTAGCTGAAATAAGTGAAATTAGCATAACTAAGCTGAAAGGAGCATAACAAACTGACATTAGCTGGAAAACGTTAATTGCGCTGAAAGTACATTACAGCAAAAACTTCAAATTTATCTGAAAATAGCTAAAGCAAGCTAGCTGAAAAGGTAAAACAAGTGTCAATGAGAAGATGGCAAATTAACATGTTCGCCCAATTAGGCTGAAAAGCAGAAATGAGCACAATAATGTGGAAATTTTTGGAGCATAAGCTGAAATTAGCACAAAAACAGCTGAAATGTAGCTTTAAAAATAGCTGACAGAAGCTTAAATTAGCAGAAGGAAGTTGAGAACACAGACTGAAAATTAAAACAGTATAAAAACAGCTAAACAGTAGCTGAAATAGCAGAGAAAGCTGAAACTTGCATAAATAAGCATAACAAGCTGAAATTTGCAGAAATTGAGTTATACAAGAGGCATGAAAATGTGGTTAGCAGAAGAAATCTGAAAGGATCACAAAACAGCTGAAAGTAGCTGAAACAAGTTTAAATTTGCACAAGGGAGCTGAATCAGAACAAAATGTGAACGGAGCAGTAAAGGGTTGTAAAAAGATTTGAAGGATGTAAAATGAGCTCAGTTTATTTTCCATGAGACAAAGTGGCAGAAAAGGATAAATATTTCAAACAGCTAAAGCCGCACCAATACCAAAAGTCAAGTCACCCTTCTGAACGAGCTAAACGTTTTGATAAGATTTGTTGAAATAGCAAAAGTTGTGAAACGAGAAAGATGCTGAAAAACGTACAGAAGAAAAAAGGATCTCAGTGTGCGACTGCTTCATAAATGTTCACACAACATGAACAGCTTCAGCTGTTTGGGTCAGCCACGTGCATTTAGTTTCCCCACATCTGAAAGAGCCAAACACTGTCAGTTTAGCTTCTTTTGCTGATTTCACACAAAACACAGGCTGTCTGATGCTAGCACGTATCTTTTATTCAGACTGTACACTCAGAAGCCGTGTCATAAATCACACATGTACGTTTTGGCTGTCGGATGACTGCATCGCTCCAGTATCTGAGTTTTATCTGCCCGTGTGAGGAGCTCCAACTGGAGCCGCAGAAACAAGTTGACGAGTTCAAACGAAAAGCTGAGTGGATGAAATCTACAGCCATGATTAACACTACATAAACACACAAAAACATGTTCATTACATGTAAATGTAACCTTTAAAAAAAAAAGAAATAAGAAAATAAATACAGAACAAATGAACGTCACAAAATTGGATTTTCAATGTACAAAACACCTTCAGGCCATAAAACGTAGCATTTGATGAATTACAGCATTTTTTTTTTAAACCACATTACAATTTTATTATCTGTAAACCTGTTCAGATTTCTTTGCATTCAGAGATTAAATACTTGGACAGACCGTAAATTAAAATTCATGCCTAAATGTCAACAGAACAAATCAACGTTTGCATATCCATCTGGTCACGTGAGGGCGGCCAGTCAGACCAGCTGACTGGTCAGCTTGAGGCTTTTGGAAGTCTACAAAACATCGGAGTAAGAAAATGGAGATGTTGCTGGCAGATGTTGCTGACACGTTTCTCCAAAATGACCATTTCCAGATGACCTTAATGAGAATTATCAGATTTGATTCCAGGATTATTGAGCATGAACTTTCTTGTCTTCATTTATTTAATTTTTTTATGTAAAGTTGATGTAACTCCAGATGTGTCCAGCAGAGGGCGACCTCTACTTAGCACTTCAAGAAAAGAGCTCAATTTATCCTCCTGGTTAAAGACTTCATTTACAGCTTCTCTGCTTTCTGTCAAGAAAAAAAAAAAGAAGTTTCCATGTTCCCATCAGACAAGAACCGAGGAGCAGAAGGCCTTCAGGCAGAAGCACAGGCGATCTAAAGTCAACCCCCCCCCCACAGTCAGAGAGGTGATGCTGACAAATGTGGCTGACAGTCTGCAGTCATCATTTCTTGTTGGCTATCCTCCTCTTCCTGGTGGCCAGCATGTCGTAGAATGGATCCCTGCTGATGCTCGCCCTGCGAAGGAGGACAGGAAGGAGAGGCTTAACGATGACAGAAAACTCACAACACCTCCTAAATCATCAACCTTGTGAAGATGTTGGTTTAATGGTCAGCGAAAAATCCACCCTGCCTTGTGTCTGTAGACAGGAAAGAATCTGGCATCCTGTTTAAATTCTGTTAACAGGAAAAACTTTTTTTTTTCACTGTAACCTCAAAAACCTCTTGCTGGTGGGGGAAAAAAAAAGGTCTTTCATGATTTGATGCCATGTGGGTGGTGAGGTCCCTGAAACAGAATTACACTGGAACAGCCAGCCACAACAAAGTCTGCACCGCCATCTTGAAAGGTGCTACTTACCAGCGTTAGTGTCTCCCAACATGGCAGTGAGACAAAAAACCTCAAATCAACCAAGGAGCCCACCAGAACCTGTGCTTCAAAGGACTTTGTATTACATTTGAAAGGTGAGTATTCTGGTTAACCAAAGTAAACCTGTAAATATTTAAAATGCACTGGTCTGGATTGATTTATTGATGGCTTGTCTGGGCTTGGTGGGAGGCACACTACAAAACACTGTTGTCTCCTGTTTTCACAGTCTACATGCTTTGGATGTATTTATGTAATGTGAAACCTTTAACCTTTATAAGACTTTATATTTGGGGCTGATTGCAGCATACAGCACACACATGGCATCAACATGTAAATAGTGCGGTGACAGGTGTAGCACCTAGATGTTTTTATTTTTTTTTCTCTTTTGGCTGCTCTCGTCTTCAGGGGCAGTGAGTGAACTCGAATGACGATTTGGCAATTGTTTTATGTATTTTATGACACGACCACACAAACCACCGAGCTACCACAGCCGTCTGTGTGGAGTAGAGGTCTGCCATCTAGGGCACCCAGGGGAGCAGATGGGGTATTGGAGGGTAACGGCTTTGCTCTTGGGCCTAGAGTAGGGCAAATAAGGGTGGAGGCAGATGTGGGTGTCTCACCTTTTTCACATGTTAATGTTACATTCAGCAGGGTGATTTGAACCGGTGACCTTTCAACATACACAGGTTCACTTCTCTAACCTCCTCCTCTATACTTCCACTAGCACCTAGCAAAATGGTGGTCACTATTTTGGCTGTAGTTTTACATTTTGGCCATTAGATGTCAGTAAATCTTCCATCCACCATTAACTTTACTCCTTCTTCCTTTTCAGGTCACAGGGGTCACTGGTGCGCATATCCAGCAGTCACTGTGCGAGAGACAGAGGACACTCTGGACAGGTCTCCAGTCCATCACAGGGACACATAGAGACAAACGAGACAAACAACCATCCACTCTCTCACTCACACCTGACATAATTTAGCGTTACCAATCAGCCGAATATTTTTTTTATAATTTTTCCATTTTATTTATCCAGGTTAGTCTCATTGAGCCACGAGAACTCATTTTCAAGAGAGACCTGTTTAGGGAGCAGATGGTGG
>JARVGV010000527.1:10955251-10966138 GCA_031762435.1 Hypsolebias longignatus
CTGGTTGTATCCCAGGTGTGATGGGTTAAATGCAGAGAGCCAATTTCATCTTTTTATGGGAACATACAATGAAGACAACACATAGCACCTTTTTTTATACCACAAAGTGAATTATTTATGTTTTTTCTCCAAATTTATAAGCCAATTTTTGGCTAAGATTTGACAGTTTCATTCATTCTGACATGGAAAAATACTGAACACTACCATTTAGTAATATGGCAAACTAAGTGTCTCATTAGTAGGCAAAAGTGGCTATTAATGAAACACTTGGCTTGCCATACAAAGCCCTCTTCATCTCGAGCCAGAACTCCTGGAGCAAACGTCAAATCAGTTGCATTTTGCCACGCCGCCCAGGTGAAATGCAGCTGATTTGACCGTCAAAGTGCATTTATTAAGGAAAGTTCAACTGACGCTCATCTTTGCTACAATGTCGAGCAAACAAATACAGTAATTGTTTTTAAGTGTTGATCTTGTCAAAGTCCTCCCGTGCACACTCCCGTGGTCGCCATTTGGCAGCCAATTGATTTTTGGCACAACACCGGCCCACATTTCTGGGTTGTCACTGCTGACACGTAACCAACGCGACACATCAGCAGTGATGCATAATAGACGCGACTTATAGAGCACAGCCACATATTTATGTTTTTTCCATTTTTATTAGACATATTTGGACTGATGCAACTTATATGGTGGTGTGGCGTGTACGGCAGCAAGTATGGTACTTCCCTCCAAAAGTGCACAACTTTTTCTTGTTTTCCTCTTTTTTCTTTTTTTCTTAAAGAAAATCCACTGTTTTGTTAAGAAAGATCAGATTGAAGCATCAACAAATCACAGGTTTTATCTGCACCCTGCCTTCATTTGCATGTCTTTCTTTCTGTCTCGCTGTTGATCTGTCAGTCTTTATAGAGTTTGCTGCATCGCAACGCTCCACTGTTACCATGGCAACACTGGAGAACATAAAGGCAGTTTTTTCCCCTCTAACAATGGCTGCTGCAAACCCATGCAGGCAGATGTATCTGCCCCTGATGTGTTGAAGAATGCACAACTGTGAAAATATTATTCCACAGACCTCACATGACACACACACACACACACCTTCACACACACACACACACACCTTCACACATGCAGTCATTCCCTCTCTCTTCTTGTCACACACCCACCCCTCCACACTGATTTTCTGTCATTCGTCCTCCCTCTCTTCTCGCTGTGTTCCATCACCATTACCACGGCAACTGAGCGACTACGCTTGATGCCGTCCCGGCGGCCACTCAGCAGCTCGCTGATCTTCTTCAGCATCATCACTAATCACTCATGGTTTGCATTATGGACGGCTCGGCTCTTTGTGTTTACTCACATGCCTCTCAGTCGGATCAGGACCTGGTTGTTGTGGTTCTGCTCCAGAGTGTCAACAAAGTCCTGCACCTCCTCTTTCTGCAGCTGCTCCTCTTCAGACTGCTGTTTGTCAGTCTGTAACAGCTTCTCCTGCTTCGCCTCCTCCTCCTCCTCCAGTTGTTCTTCCTCGCTTGGTTGCTCCTTGTCAGTCTGTTGATCCTCTGTGTGTGACATCTCCTCACCCTGCACCTCTTCCTCTTCCTCCTCAGTTTGCTGCAGCTCATCTACCTCCTCCAGTAGTTTTTCCTGCTCTGCCTGCACCTGCTCCTCATCAGTCTGTTCTTCATCTCTGTGTGACATCCCCTCACCCTGATCCTCCATTTCTTCATCCAGTTGCTGCTGTTCTTCTCCCCCCTGCACCTCCTTCAGTTGTTCTTCACTTTGTTGCACCTGCTCGTCCTCTTGCACACCCTCCTCCTGTTCTTCTTCCAGTTGGTCTTGATCCTTGTCTTTCTTCATCAACTCAACAGAAAGTGTGTCCTTCTGTTGTTGCTCCTCATCTCCTGGTACCCCTTCAGGCACCTGTGCCTCCTCAGCCTCCTCGTTCATCCTCTGTAGAGTTCTTGTTGGTGTTCACAGAGCAGGAGCGGGTCTCTGTGAGTCTCCTCAGCGTCTCTCAGTGTGACTGAGTTGTGAAAACATCTACACTGATCACAGCAGAGAGTGCTTGAGTTCCTCCAACTTCCTTCAACTTCCTGTGATGTCACACAACAGGCTCGGCCAATCAAAATGAACGGTCCGGAGAAGGAGGACAGGTGAAAGGTTGGAAGAATGTGAAAGCAGAAAAGCAAAGGCAGCAAAACACAAAAGATGGTCAGCTTGTGACTTCTTATAAACAAGCTCCACAGCTCAACTCTGCGCTCCAGCACTGCGGCGGACTCAGAGCATCGCCGTGACAACACAAGGGGGAGGCTGAACAGCAATAAAGATAGGACTGAGTGAGAGAGTGTGAGGGAGAAAGCAGAGTGATGGAGGAGGACAAAGGAGAAGCAGAGAACATTGCAGAGCGTTTCCGTGGAAACTCAACAACGGTTGCCAAGAGTGATGGAATCCTGCAGCAGACAGATCGCTGTCTTCCTCCTGCTCTTCACCACCTCCCAATTCCAAACACACATAACTTTATGCTTGTCTTTGATGCAAACAAAAAACAGCCATCTCAATCTGTCCTCCCCTCCCTAACCTGTGATGTCTGACAGGCTCTGTGTGTGTGTGTGTGTGTGTGTGTGTGTGTGTGTGGGGGGGGGGTTACTGATGATGTAATGTTCGTGAAAACGAGTCACAAACCTTCAGTCAAGTAGAACAGTCACACTGTGACTAGTGAAGTGGGCGCCCTCCTGTGGCTTCATGGGTCATTACAACAGCTGGACATCCAGCTGTTTTCCTGTGGGGTTCCTGATAGTTTTATACATATATATTACAGTATATATATATATATATATATATATATATACTGTATATACAGTATATACAGTATATACATATATCAGCTGTATGTTTCCATACAATGACAAAATTAGTCTCTGCATTTAACCCATCCACCATCAGGTGGTGCAGTGGGCAGCTATTGAAAGCACCCGGGGGGCAATTTGGGGATGAGGTGTGCTGCCCAGAGACACCACAAGGTATGCAGTGACCGGGGATTGAACCTGGGACTTTGGGGTCTCAAGTCGGCTGCCCTGCCTCTACAACATCTTGGCCCCTATATATTTAGCTACTTATACTAGCATGTTTAGTGTAACAGTCAGTATGTATACTGGGGTTGTAGTACCTTCCCAACGCCACATGAGGGCGCCTCCTTTTTTTGATATGTCATGACTCATCATAGAAGTCAGCGACAGCAGTGTGTAGCTGGGAGCTGGACCGTGTGTACACGTTAGCTGTCCTGCTCAACCTCAGTAATATAGCATATTTATGTCTTTATTCTGGCATATTTAGCTACAAATACTAGCATATTTAGCTACTCATAATTAGCTCCTTATATAATTTAGCTACTTATACTTTTAGCTAGCATATTTAGCTACTTATACTAACATATTTAGCTACTTCATTGACTCAGTTCTTCTGATGGTGAAGCAATGAACAACCTGAAAAGCTCTGAGGTTTATTTGTGTCTACAATTGGGTCGGTCACGTTTTATTAAAAGTGGTGGGACAAAATCTTATTTACCTTAAAACAGACAAAGAGCCTAAAGCCTTAAAGTCCTGCATCACTGAGCTTGGATTAATTGCAGAGAAAATCTTAATATTGAAGATGAACAAATACTATAAAGCTGTGCCCTCTACACACTTGAAATCATCCCTGATATTCTCGTCACTGTTTTCAATCCTTCTCAGGATCTGGCGTCTCTTCTCCGGTGGTTTATTGCAGTCCAGCCACAAAGTAGGTTGCAGGTTTTCCTCCGTCGGCTGTTTGTCAATAAAGTGAAATGAACACACGGTGTTTTGGGTGGTCTCTTTAAGTTCACATTTAGCAGCCACATTCTTAAGTCCTCATCTGTAGGTAGGAGATGGAAACTGTACCACCTTTCACAGGAACACTCTTTATGTTTTGGATCCATGTTCAAAACTCTGTTGTTGTAGGCATTGATTTATTCTGGTCTGGTTGTTCGAGCAGCTGTGAACACGACAGGTACCTGAACTCCGTGAGTCTATTTTAGTAAACTTTATGGTTGTTAAATAAATGTAAACAAAACTAAAAGAGTGTTTCATCTGCTAAACTGAATGCAAATTACTTTCAAACAAGCCATGGTCCATACTTCGCTGCCATGGTTAGTCACTGCTTACTGCTACTTCCGGTGTCTGACAGGAAATGGTGACAATAATCATTTATACAGTAGAGCCCCCAGCAGTAAGGTGGATATGATTAAAATTAAATACAGCATTCATTGAAAGATTGCATGTATGCAAGCAATACATTAGCTTTCAGCTCGTTGCTAACTTTAGCTTGTACCACTGTTTTTCAGCAGTCTCAGCTACTGTTTTTGCAAATTGTAGCTTTTATCCTAATTATTTTAACTTCTACTGAGTTTCAGCTTCATCAGAGCTTTCAACACTCAGCAGTCAAAATGCACTTTCACAGAATTTCTCCACTTGAGTCTGTTGGGCGCCAAAAGAGCATCTCATTCTTCCAACGCATTCCTGCTGGCGTTCGTGTGACACACTTCCTGCAAGTAAGTGTAACGCACATGTGGAGCAGGAAGGAGGACAGAGATGCATGACATCATTAAAGACAAAGAGCTGGAGGTTCTTCTGCTGTTTGACACAACAGCCGGAAAAGTCTCCATTGTTTCAAAAGCATCAAGTGACTTGCCCACACATCAGATTTAATATGACGCATAAATAACTTGTCCTTGTTTATTAGGAAGTCATCAGGGCTTAAATATTTGTGTAGGACTTGGAGGACCTCTTTGATCTAATGACTCATTCTTTTTATTTGCTTCATGGTGCGCAGAGAGGAGGAACTTCTTCAGCTGAGCAGCTTATTTTCAGGCAGCTGCAGCCGCTGGCTACAAAACTAGCTGCGCTGCCTGAAACCATCCGGAGAGCAGAGCTGAAGTAAACCCTGCTGTCACAACAAGATGTCTGAGGAAGCAGCCGAAGGCCCCCCTCACACGTTTCGAAAAGAATGCGAGGGAATTTGTTCCATCTGTCGAGGCTCTGCCAGAGAACATGCTGGGTTATAAGATGTTTTAAAAAGATGAATGTAATGCAAACTAGAGTAATTGCATTTCCTGCGAAAATGCAGTGTGAATGCTTATTGCAGAAAAACTTGCTGAGAAACAGCTGGAATTAGCTAAAAAAAAAAAATAAACAAGCTGAAATGTAACTGAAATGGAAGGAAAAGACCAAATTATCAGGAGGAAAAAGAACATATTTTTGCTGAATTAGGTTTAAATAAGCACAAATGAGCTAAAAAATAAACCTGAAATGAGCAACAAATGGCTGAAAAGTTGCTGAAAGAAGCTTAAACTAAGGAAGCAGAAAGAGCTGAAATGAGCTCAAAAATGTGGAATTAGCTGAAAAAGCTAAAATTAGCATAAAACAGCTAAATAGTAGCTGAAAAATCTGAGATTAGTATTACCGGTAAGCTGAAAGGAGTATTAACACGCCAAAATTATCAGAAAGAAGTTAATTAGACTGAAAGTAGCAGAAATTTCCACAATTTTTTATTGAATTCATCTGAAAACAGCCGGAATGAGCTAACATTCTAAAAAGGTGTCTGAAAAGGTAGAACAAGCTTAAATTAGCAAAAGAAAGCAGGAAGAACGTGTTTACCAAATCAGGCTGAAAGAAGCAGAAATGAGCACAAATGTGGAAATTATTTGAAAAAAGCTGAAAAGTAGCTAAAAGGGAGAAAAAAAAATTAATTACCAGAAGTTTTGCTGAAATAGGCTGAAAAATGTTTAAATGAATTCAAAAAATAAATATTTGAAAAGCTAAAATTAGCATAAAAACTGCAGTAGCAGAAAAAGCTGAAACTTGCAGAAATAAGCTCAAAGAAGCATATAACAAGCTGAAATTAGCAGGAAGAAGTTAGAAGAAGCACAAAAATGTTGTAGTTATCCGAAAGAATCTGAAAGGAGAACAGAACAGCTGAAAAGAACAGCTGAAAGTAGCTGAAAAACAGTTTTAATTTGCAGAAGGAAGCTGGAAGAAGCTGAAGCTGAACAAAATGTGAAAGGAGCAGTAAAAGGTTGTAAACACATCTAAACATTTGAAGGATGTAAATGAACTCAGTGCATTTTCTGTGAGGAAAAATGGCAGAAAAGACTAAATATTACAAAAAAGCTAAAGCTGCACCAACGCCAAAAGTCATAGCACCCTTCTCCTGAACGAGCCGAACGTTTTGATTTACATGATTTGTTGAAATAGAACAAAAATTGTGTAACGAGATTCAGAAAAATGTACGGAAGAAAAAATGGATCACAAAAGCGTGAACACTTCATAAACATTCACAAATATCATACAGTATTTAAAAAAAAATCCTTTATGATCTGTTAGTGCTCATGTGTTGTGACTTATTCTCAGCTACCACCACATCAAAGAGTTATGTCTGTCATAATGAGTGAGTTGTAGCCATTTTTGTGTTGCTAACACACTTTGGTAGCTATTTTGTGTTGGGTTTGCTCTAAAAGTTCATTAATTGTAGATGTACATTTAGAAAGTTTACTTTAAATCCATCTTGTGGTTTGTGAGATATTTTGCTAACAGACAAACAGGTTTGCTATTACCAAAGTTTTACACAAGTATCTTGCACCATGGGTTGTGCTCAGTGTACATGTTGAGAATGACTCAGGTACGGTCACACCATATTTTAGTTCAATATCTATACCGGTAACTCGTGAAATTGCAGCCATTGTGTTCTCTAGTCAGGTGGCTGTGGAAGCCATTTTGAATTGGACTGGCTCCAAAATCAAATCAGTTAAAAATGTTCATTCACTGATGACTTCTTGAGAGTTTCAATCAAATTTCTTCAATGGTTGATTAGATATTGTGCTAACAGACAGACAAACACAGGCAAAACCATTGTCACCTGCCTTTCAGTGGCAGGTGATAGTCACGTTTCCAGATTACTTGGTGTAGAGTCCATCACGTGTCACATCCTGAGCTTCTGAAGCTTCCATGTCTCCACTTACTGCAGGATGGAGACAGATATTGTGGGGTGACAACAGCAGAAACATCTAACATCAGTGGGTTCAGCCATCTGCTTCATACGCTCCTTTAGATTTCACTCTGTTGAAAACATTGTCTAAAGACTGAGGTGATGACTGCCAGCAGCACCTCCATGGCAGCGCTCATTAAACTTTAGCTCTTATTAAAAAAACAAACGATGAACGTAAAGATCTGATTAAAGAAGGCAGATGTTTATGGACTCGTGGTGACTGGAGGCTGCAGGTTTGCACTAACAATGCTCTGAGCTCTGAATCAGCTGGGCAACTTTTACAGCAGACAAATTACTAAAACAATCATGTTCCATCAGTCTGCATTTTCTGTGAAAACACAGCTTTAATGCTGAGTGCTAAAAAAAAACAAGCTGAAACTGAACTGTTGGGGCTAAAATGAGTGGAACAGAACATAAGCTCTATCCATCCATTATATTTTACCCACTTCTTCCATTTTGGGTCATGGGGGTCGTCAGTGCCCACATCCAGCAATCACTGTGCGAGGGGCGGGGTACACCCTGGACAGGTCTCCAGTCCATCACAACCATTCACTCTCACTCACACCTAGAGACAATTTAGAGTCACCAATCAACCTAACATACATGTTTATGGTCTGTGGGAGGAAACTGGAGTACCTGGAGAAATTCCACGCATGCACGGACTGAACATGCAAACTCCACACAGAAAGTCCCCCAGACTGGTTTTTGAACCGGGGACCTGCTCACTGAGAGGCAGCAGCTCTACCAGTTGCACCACGGAAATAAGCAAAACACTAACGAGAGATCAAATTAGCAAAACATGGGCTGAAAGCTAAAATGAGCTAAAACACTAAATTCTATCAAAACCTTAGATAAAACCTAAATATGTTTAAACAGTAGCAAATGGCTAAAATAATTAGCTAAAATATGTTTAGTTAAAAGCTCAGCTAAACCTAAAATGAGCAAAATGCCGTATTTTCAGTGTATACGTTGTAGTTTTCTGCATAGATTTACGACGTATACGCCAAAGCGACTTATATGCATTTTTTTCTTCGATATTCATAACGCAATTTTTGACTGACACTTTAAATTTTGAAGAACTGCAACAGCAAGTCCTCCTGTGTGCGCTCGCTTTTCTCAGCTGGTGCAGGCAGAAGAATGCTGTAGAGCTTGCAGCTCTGGCTGCAATGGATGGATGGCGCCGTGCCGCCCAGGTGAAATTAAGCAGTTTTGACCAATAAATAAATGCAAAATAAACGCGACCTACTGTATACGCCAAAGCGACTTACATATGTTTTTTTTCCCTCTTCATGATTCTTTTTTTTGACTGATGCAACTTATACTCCGGAAAATACGGTAATAGCTTTAATTAACATAACAGGAACAACAAGCTTAAATGAGCAAAATAGCTACAAATTAAATAAGCAAAACCCTAGCTAATTAAATACAGTAGGTAAAACAGTATAAGCTTAAATTAGCAAAACAAAAACCAAAAGCTTTAGCAGATTCCAAAGAGACCAGTGATTCAAAGGAATTCACGAGATGTGGCAAATTTAATTAAAATGTTTCAATTTTAAATATTTTGAAAAGTACAAAAAAATCTAACTTGGCTTGTCAGTGCTCATTGTTTTGATGAATGGCTAAATCAATAGAAAATCAGAAGTTTTTATTCTAAATAATGTGTGGACACTCTGAGCAGGAAACAGCAGTATGGATGCTGACACTGTAAAGATGCTGGACATCATTAACTGCTTTCTCCAGGAAGCTGGTTGTTATTGTTATTGTCTTACTGCGTATTGTTTTTCTACTGTTAATGCTTAGCATGTTCTTAGTTTAGTGTGTTTCTTAGTTCATATCTTAGATCTTATTGTGGTTTTTCTTTACAATTTATACTTTTGTTGGATGCAACTGGGACCCTGTGTTCACAATTTTGTTCCACCACATGTAACTCATGTGGTGCAAATGACACAATAAAGACATTTTGACTTAGACTTATCAAGTTGCTCATCATCATTCCCCTGCCACATGAAATGGCTGAATCAAGCAAGAGTTTAAATCTTTTTAATAAGATCTGTTCCTGTACCGAGGTCTGACATTTTGCTTTTCATAAAAAATAAATAAATAAATAAAAATGAGGGAAAACAAATGATGTCAGCAAAGGTGACCAAATAAAGCAGCTTGACGAAGAGCAACATAAATCCACAAACATCTCCTCCTACATGTCTCCGTGACAGCCTTCTCAGGACATGATTACCTGCAGTGTTCCCTCAGTGAGGACTGAACTTGGCAAAAGTGCCTTCTCCTACTTTGCTCCTGTTTCCTGGAACATCTTGAAAAAGATCTGAAGCTCTCGACCTTGACCTCTCAAAGTGGCTTCAAACATCTGTTCCTGGGAAAAACCAACAAAGACGTGTTCCTGTTTTTAGTTTTCTACATCGCCTTATAATCTGTTGTTACATTTTAAAATACCATTTTATTTTCACTTGATATTCTCATCCTTTATAAATGTTTATTATTGTCTTTGTTGTCCACTGTTGTCATCACTCTTTGTTAAAATCAGGTCTGTCTTGTAAATGAGTCCCAGAGGCTCAATGGGATTAACCTGTATAAATAAAGGTTAAAAAAAAAAAAAGTTTATAAATTTACATCTATGACCAGCAGCTTGTCGTAAATCTTGGTTGGAATCAGGAGGATTTTTCCAGGTGTTGCAAATTTATTTGAACTTGGAATTTGGAACTCCAGTCCAATGCTTAAAACTTTAATTCAGCACAAACACAAAGTGTTTTACAAATAAAGAAGTCAACTCTGTGGAGCGTTCATAATTCCAGTATTTCTCCTCAGAGAAGTTTTCCATCCTGCTGGAGGACTGACTCCCTCTGCTGTGATTGACAGCCTCCCTGGTAACGTTCTGCTCATCCTTCATTAATCACTCTCCACAGATTTTACTCCCCTTTTAATGATGATGTTTATCCTATTCATGGGATTTTTTTAAAATGTAAGAATTACTTAATCCAGATTTAAGGATAATAATGTATGGGTTAGAGTTTGCTGCCATGCAGCTGTGGATTATTAGATGTAGAAACAAAATCCAGCATGGAAGTGATTAAAACGTCAAAGGAATCAGAGCAGATAGAGACTGGAGCAGTAATATTAGTTTTTATTGTTCCTGGAGATGAGATGAAATTATCATGCTTGTTAATGAAGTGTAAACATGTGAAATACTGCTATCCAGTGATAATAATATGAACTGCAGGTGGTAAAATTAAAAACAAAGTGGCCAAAATGACTTTGTCAAGAATCAAAAAGTCACTAGATAAAAAGTTTTAAATAATTACAGGTTAAGCACAAAGTCAGATCAAATGTGCTGCACTCAGTGTTGTTTAATACACAGTTCAAATACAAAAACACTGTTTATTAACATGAATCGTTAGGTTGCCTATACTGTATGTTTTTTTCATTCAACCTTTATTTAGGTTGAATAACTTTATGTTGCCTGTTGTTTGTTTGTACAGCACTGTGGTTGGCCTTGTCACTGTTTTAAGTGCTCTATAAATAAAATGGTATGATATGGTTAATGTAAAACATTCTCATGAAACTAACTTGTGGCTTTTTTTTTTATCTTAAATCTAAACCAAGCACACAAATAAAATGGGTCAATTTTGTGAGCAGGACTGAAGAGAGGATGAGGAGGGTCATAAACTGGTGGGACTCAAACTGTTACAAAACACAAGAACATCAGACACAATTCAGACAAACATTTTTCATGCACGATCAAAAACATGATTGTTAAATCCTGTTTTTTCCAGCTGAGGCGACTGTCTAAGCTGAAGCCCATATTATCCAAAAATAACC
>JARVGV010000527.1:11014911-11031266 GCA_031762435.1 Hypsolebias longignatus
CTCCAGCAGAACCACACTCAGGACAAGAGGCCAGCTGCTTCAACCAGCTGGATTTTAGAGGACAGAAAGGAGAGACAAACAAACACAGAATGGCAGGTCCAGATGCAGGTGCAGGTTTATCTCCTAATGCAAGAAAGACAAACATGTCCTGGATAGAAAAAATTGCAAACACAAAATGGGTTGAGCAGAGTAAGTAAAGACAGTAGCATAGTGAAGAAATGTGGTCAGTTGTCTTCCAGCAGTCTAAGCCTATAGCAGCATAACTAAGGGATAGCTCAGGAAACCCAAGCCAACCTTAACTAAAGGATTTATCAAAAAGGAAATACTTAAGCCTAACTTAAAAGTAGACCATGTGTCAGCCTCACGGACAGAAAATGGAAGTTGGTTCCACAAATAAAGGAGTCTGATAAATGAAAGCTCTGCCTCCCATTCTGCTTTTGGAAACTCTTGGAACCACAAGTAAATCTTCAGTCTGAGAGCAAACTGCTTTGTTAGGAAAATATGGAACAATAAGATCTGTAAAGTGCCCTGAGACAACTTTGTGATTTGGCACTACTGTATATTAATAAACTGAATTGAATTGTAATATAAACTGGAGCTACATTGTTGAGAGCTGTGTGTTACAATTTACTTGGACTCATTAGGATTATGCAAAGTCTTCCCAGATTGGGAACATCTAAAAAAAATTAAAATAACACCTTCTTACTATGAAACTTAATGCAAATCATCAATATGGCCTTGGTCTTGTCTATCAAGTTTAATTTAGAAACCTGCCTAGATATTAAGGTTGTTTAAGATAGGGCAATTATTCTGACGTGTTTCATTATCTGAAGCACAATTTCTGCATCTTTTTGTGTAATTATCTTGCATATTTACATGGTTAAAAATAATAAAATGTTACTATCTTAATATAAACATAAAACTGAACAAAATATATCTATTTGTCCAGAAATAGATGAAAAACACCTACATCTTGGCTTTGGATGGAGACACAAACTTGCAGCCCACTGATCTTAAGATCCTCATTGAGCACATGAAAATGTATCCTCGTGTTGGGTCTGTGTCTGGCAGAATTCACCCCACTGGGACAGGTTGGCACAAATTAAAGTCTAAATTAGATTTAGTACAAGGAACCATAAATTAGCTTTAGTACAAGGAACCATGGTCTGGCTGTCATACCACTGTATTTCTTTTGCAGGTCCTGTAGTTTGGTACCAGAAGTTCGAGTATGCTGTTGACAACTGGTTACACAAGACAACTGAACATGTTTTTGGCTGCTTGCTGTGCACCCCTGGCAGCTGCAGTCTGTTAAGAGCAGAGGCACTGATGGACGGTAATTTCATGGAAAGTTTTTCTACTAAACCCACTAAGCCCAAGCACTACATCCAGTACGATCAAGGTAACCATATAACTGTCTCCCTCTCTGTCTGTCATTTTCATTATTCATACACTTCTTTATTCTAAACACATTTTCTGTGCTCTTCAAGGTGAGGACCGATGGCTCACTAGTTTGCTTTTAATGCAAGGGTGGACAGTGGAGTACATCGATGCATCTAACTCTTACAGCACAGTACCACAGACCTTGAAAGAACTGTTTAACCAGGTACAAACACAAGCTAAGCAGAACATTCTGTAAAACATGACAGCAAGTTGATTTGCTTTCAATATTTTGAATAGATTGGTTATCAGATGTACTTTTGCCAAATGTGTTTTTGCCACACTTAAATTTTGTTTTTGCTTTTTTTTTTTTTTTTCCAGCGACGGCGTTGGGTGCCAACCACACTGGCCAATTCTATTGATCTGCTGGTCTTTAATTTCAGTATTTCCATGAGGAATTCACCCATGTCCAGGCTATTCATACTCTACCAATTATTTGCTCTCTTCGTATATATTGTGACACCTGCTAGCACCTGTTTTTGTGTAGCAGGTTTGTATTTTGTTAACTTTTATTACTTTTATTTGCTCTCCTATCATATTTGTTTTAGTGATTGTAATCTAAGAAAAAAGTCAAATATAATCACAGGGTACAGAGTCACTCACATCAAGGAATCAGTGATTCAATAACTTTACAAGAACCAAAAACAGGTGGATAGACACAAACACAGGGAAGCGGTAAAGTTGTATTATAACATTGGTCAAACTTAATGATTCATTATGTTAAATAGTCTAGTCACTTAATTGGTGTTCTGTCAATTAATCATTAATAGTTGGCACCATATCACTGACATAAAGCACAAGGTATGGAGAAAAGACAGAAGTCTTCATTAAAGCCACGTTTTTGGCTAGCCAAACGATGGCCTTTTTTTCCAACCAATGTTCATGTGATGCTGCAAAAATGCCTTTAGTTCTGGGGCTGCAAATGTGTCAGTTTGCCTTATCAGTCCGTCTAGTCCAGGGGGTCTGCAACCTTTATGACCAAAAGAGCCATTTTACGCTTTCCTTCACTAAATTAGATGTTTCCAGAGCCGCAATCACCTGCTCTAACAGTAACTATCAACTGGTGGCACATGGACCACTTTAAATTTGTTGTAGGAGACTTTTGTGGCCTGTAGAAGTGACAATATAAAGTTAAAAATATACTGTATTCTGATTTTTTTTTAACATTTATTGATTTTTTTTAAAAATATTTAAGACAAATGAAAAGACCAGATTCTTGTAAAGAGAGGAAAAATATTTTTTTAATAAAAAAAACCAACCAACTATGAACTATGTAAACCTATGTCTTTTTTAATTAAGTATAGAAATAAAGCAAAAAGTTAAAGTATTTGCAAAAGAAATGACAGGAAAACAGCTAAAACTAGAAGTTTTTTGTTGTTTGTACAATAAAATTCAGTTTTATGTTAGTTTTGGTCTTGGCTTTAAAGAGCCGCTGCAGAGGGACCAAAGAGCCGCATGTGGCTCCAGAGCCGTAGGTTGCAGACCCCTGATCTAGACAATGTTTGTTTTTGGATGCTGAATCCTGTCTTGAAGCTAGAGCTGCACAATATTGGATTTTTGGCCGATAGCCAATATTCAGCTTTATCGCTAATATCGGCCGATACCATGCTGATAATACCGTGCATCCTTACTTTAAGCTGCTTGATCCCTGATATTTAAACTTGACGGTTGCCTCACTCATTCTTTCCTTGTGTATCAGCAGTTTCGCTCTTATATATTTACCTAAACATATTTTCCGAGTGTCATTGCTCCTCTGGTTTAGCCATGTTTTTCTCCACAAACCACAGCTAGCTTAATGTAGGTGATTTATGTGGCTCAAGCTTCTACAAGGAGTTTTGTCAGATTCAGAGAAGTGTTTTGTTTACACTGAGTGTGGACCTGCATTTCAGATTTGCATATCAGTATGAATGATCTGAAAAAACTCATTCATGTTACATGAAATTTATATATTTGCTTTAATTAGATCAGACAGGATTGTGGGGAAAAGTAGTTAAAAGAGCAGAGTGTTGTTATGTGAGCTATAAATTGTCCGTTTCTTCTTTTAATGTCAGATTTTTTTTTTTTAATTTATACAATAGTGGCTCAAAATGTGATATTCAGTCATCATTTGGTTAAACTTCTTTTTCTCTTTCTCCAGTTGTGGTTGAGAGTCTGCATGACGCAGCCTATAAGAACGCCCTGTGTAACTCCCTGTACTGTCCAGAATACATGGTTGGCAACATAAAGTCTGAGCATGTGAGTATTGTAACTTTTTATTTTTGTTCCTTTAAGATTATTAGTCCTAATTACACAACTTAAAGTTTTATTTATTTATTTTCAGCTTCATCAGTTTGTCCAGAACAATTTCACAAGTGCAAGAATGGCTCTTGTTGGACTTGGTAAGAAAAGTGACATTTCTAGCACCATAGTATCCATCATTACGTTATTAGTCATGGACAGCAAGGCAGCTTGTCTGTCTGTGTCCTCACTGATTCATCATCATGATCGCCTTTTCACCAGGTGTTGACCACGCTGTGCTGAAGCAGGTGGGGGAGCAGTTCCTCAACATCCGCAGCGGAGCGGGAACCGTGGGAGCCAAGGCTCAGTATTACGGAAGTATGCTGACGTGACAATAAGACCTGAATGAATACTCAGTAGCTTTAGATGCTAGCAGGGTTATCAAAACACAGTTGAAGTTTCAACCCTGCTGCTCCACTGGTCTCGTGTCCTCTGCAGGGGAGCTCCGTCTGCGAAGCTCCAGCAGTCTGGTTCATTCGGCCGTGGTGAGCCAGTCGGCGGCAGCAGACACCAGTGAGGGTCTGGCTTTCAGCGTGCTGCAGCATTTACTGGGAGCTGGGCCACATATCAAGAGGGGATCTGGTGCCTCCAACAAATTGGTCCAGGGTGTTGCCAAGGCAACTGCAGATCCATTTGATGTGAGCGTGTGTCAGCTGTCTTCTAAACCTCTATATAAATATAAAGGGAAATGTCCACATGTCAACTACAAAAGTTCTTTATGAGTATATCAACACTTTAACATTTTTTATAACAGGTCAGTGCTTTCAATGCAAGTTACTCTGACTCTGGTCTGTTTGGAGTTTACACAATTTCTCAAGCTGCAGCAGCTGGAGATGTGAGTATCAGCCCTGATGGCTGTTCAGATGTTCATCAAAGTAATCAGTCTTTTTTTTTTTAAAGAAAAATATAACTACCGGTAAATCAGTACATCTCTGTGAATGTCCATCCATTTCTGTTGTGTTTAGGTGATTAAAGCAGCCCTCGCTCAGGTGAAGGCTGTTGCTGATGGAGGAGTCACAGCTGCGGACCTCACTCAGGCAAAGTAAGGAACTCTGGTAGAAACTACACAGATAAATTAAATGGTGCATCAAGAGCTCAACCGCTACTGAAACCATCAGAAACAAAGAGAGTTTCTGTTTGGTGTAATAGGGAACACACAGAACAGCAGATCTTTACACAGTTGAAGCCATGCTACTGATGGAATAAGAGCTAAATCAATGAGTTTAAACATTGGAAAGTTGAAAAGCTGTAAAATCTTCCCAAGTACAGTAAATACTTATCTCTTTAGCAAGAGTCATTGTCATTCTAAAATCTGGACTTTACATTTATGCATCAAGTATTTAGCCAGATGGCGCATAATAAATTAAACATAAGCAGGATATGTTGGAGTACACGTCACTGTAAGGTGATGAACAACATATTTCTGCAGATTTTAGCTGAAAATGTAATAAACATAACAGATTTATGTTTGAGTTTTTTGTGGTATTGTCTCTTTTTCATAACAACAAACTGCAACTCTTACTATAAAATAACTTTCATTTGATTTAAATTATCTATTATCACTTACAAAATATTTCTAAAACAGAACAGATTTGAAAGTTGCGTGTAAAGATTGAAAACAAGCCAGAGAACTTTATACTCGTTCAAATTTGGCTCTTCACGTAAACTGCAGCATATCTTTAAAATGTTTCATATTTATACTTTTATTTAAAGGATTAGTTCACATTTTCTCATGATTTTTCAGCCCCTCTGGGAAGAGGTGAGCCACATTACTTTAAAGACGTTTAGATAGACATTTTCCAGCCTTATACTTCCATCTGGTGGTCAGAAAAAGTTACTACACAAAAAACAAATCAAAATTTCTTCTTAAATGTGACAATAATTAATTGTTGTCAAATTTCAAACAATATCGTTTATCGTAATAATTTCTGAGACAATTAATCGCCCAGCATAATTAGTTATCGTACCTGTCTGATCCCTACAGACCATTCAGATTAGTCTGCTTTTAGTGATTTATGTAGTCATCTGCCTCATTGATAACATAAACAGGAACTGCCATGAAACTTCTTATCATTTGTGCACAGAGCTGCCACGTAGTGTTTGTTGATGATGGTGTTTATTTCAACACATGACACAAAAAACAAACAAACTGTGATGTCCTGTGAGCTCGTCTCTGTCTTCACTCTCCAGGGCCCAGTTAAAGTGTAATTACCTGATGTCTCTGGAAACCTCCGAGGGTTTGCTGGAGGCCATAGGCACCCAGGCTCTGGCTGGTGGATCCTACCACTCTGCTGAAGAAATCTCCAGGAACATCGACAACGTCTCCTTGACCGATGTCGCCAACGTAAGACGATTTGCATCAAATTTGGTTGGACTGAAATAACCGTCGGACAAGTTAAGACTGAACGTGCTTCATCTGGCGTGTGTTAACACAACTCTTTTTTTTTTTTTTTCTGGCTTCTTTCAGGCTGCCAAGACGTTTGTAACCGGCAAGAAGACTATGGTGTCTCACGGCAACCTCAGCAAAACACCCTTCCTGGATGAGATCTGAATACTTTTGTTCTATATCTTTGAAAATCAGAATTTGGTTATTTGTTGGTGTTTTACCAGTATGTAGTCAGGTGATGACCCCCTGCTGCTCTCTATCCCTCATCTAACTACATGTTGACTGTAGCTGGTGTAAAGTAAGGAATAAAGTCTATCTACCTTATAGGAGTTTCACGTCTTTTCTGTCATTTGGTGGAAGTCTGTAACCAGACCAGGCTGATTTATGAAGAGAGGTGGAGAAAAAGGTGAAGCATTAAGTAGGTCATCAGTTTAGCCTTGTTTGTAGCTCTATCCTGAAAGAGAAGCTGGACTTAGAGTAAAGTTGACCCTTTTTATGTAAACGAGGCTGTAAAAACAGTCTGTTCACCCTTTTAGCGCGTGAGGCTTGTCAGCCAGGACGGCACCCTTAAGAAATAGTTCAACCAAAAGTTGGTGTGGAGATGCTTCTGTCTGCTCTGAAAAAAACAAACGACGACTCCACATGTGGGAAAAGCTCTGAGGATTCAGGTAAACTCGGGGAAGTGAGACTGAACCAATGCACCTGTTGTTACACACGAAGAGCAAAGATTAAACTGGAGGATCCACAATGTGTCTGTTTATCTCCCTGAACGTCTCTGAGATGTGACCGCGTGTCTGGAGCGAGGCAGCCCACGAGTCCAGGGTAGAGGGACTCCTCCAGGACTGGAGGAGGGGCGGCGGGTCGGTCAACTCGAGCTGTTGGGAGGACTCAGAACCAGGAACAACCTCTCAACGTTCAGCACGATGGGACAAGATGCCCTGGAATGTAAATGTATCTAAGATCTCTGAGACAGAGACAACTTTCTCTGAGCCTGAAGCTGTCCACCATCATGGATGAAGTCAGCATCATCTTCCTCACTGCAGACATCTTGCCATCGCCAACCCAGACTGGATCAGCACTGGAGAACCAGCAGGTGGGACAAGGACTTTGGTACCACAGGTCAGGTCAGGTGACACCAGAGCAACCATGAAAAAAACATTTCAACATGGATCACTAGAGAGAAGCTTCAGTGAATGTGAACCTTGTTCAGGTATATTTCATAATGAGAAGCCCACTGCATGATACTGCCACCACCGTGCTAAGAAATCATCTGACCTCAGTATTTTTCACCAAACGATAATTCAGATCCAAGATTTGTGTTTAGTTGTTGAATATCACTTTCATCCAGTCGTCTAGTCTGTAGTCACTGCTTGAAACTGCACTGGAGGCTCAAAGTTCCTTTTTGTTGCAATGTCTCTGTTCGTTTTCTATTTTTATGCCATTCACGTTCATGTCCTGACACTTTGACATGGCGTCAAACTCCGTTACAAAAGGGTGTTAAAAATTAAATCCTATTTCAAATCAGCTAGAGCTTCATCTGCCTCCTTTGACGTTCTCTGTCGCTTTTACTGCATCAAAGTCAAAGATGACCAGAAAAAAGTAAATACTGTGTATATATATTTATTTTTTATTTTATTTCTCGCTTCAAGGCTGGCTGACTGTCACGAGAAGTCCAAGCTAAAAAATGTTTGTTCAGTTTTTTTTAAGTAAAATGAGAAGTGATAAAATGTTTTCATTTTAAAATCTTGTTTTTAGGACCAGACAAGATGTTGGCAACCTCACACCATTTGACATTAAGGTGGAAGGTCTATGGAGGTGGCACAGACCACTGATGTACCACAGCCATTTGTGATAAATGAATAAAACTTATTTTAAAATCACTTCTCCCCATTATCCAGTTCCCATGAATTAGTTTTGTTGCTGATGAGCAACTAAATAAGAAGCATCTTTTCTCAGGTTTCCAACATTCACTGGGAATGACGGTGTTAGAAAATGACTTTGTTTCTGTCTCACTAAAATAAAATAGTAATTACCTGAGGGTAGGAAGAGTTTTTTGGACTGAAGGGAATTAGTCTAATGATGTATTTTGGGTTAATAATGCTTTGGACTCTGAGAATTAAAACTCTTTGTCTCAGTTCTGACTTTTTCTTCATTTTGGATTTTGAAGAAAAGTTTGAAGAATGACAACCATTTTGTTTTTTTAATTAAAAAAATAAGGAATAAAGCTTAAATAAGCTAGTCTGAGCTCTACTTGTCAATTACTTTTAAGTAGAACTCATTAAATATCAGAAACTTCATTTGCACACTTTAAAAAAACTTATAACAATATCCACGTTCCTTCTCGTTTCTCACGGATCCAGCTGCCCACATCCAATTAAATCTTTGTGGCTCGAGCTCTAAATACCTTGGATTTTATTGTTTGAAATGTCAAGGAAATGATTACAATAAGTTCCTTGCCTTCCACCCTATGATATGTGACTAGTTGTTCAGGAGAAACAGTTGAGGACTCATCCACTCCTCAGCCTCTCAGGCCCTTCAACAACAGCTCCAGGAAGAGGAACAATCCACCTCCTCAACCACAAATGTGTCTCCACATGTTCTGATCCTGAGGATAAAGAGCCTTTTGCCTCCTTGTGCAGGTGTGTGTGTGTGTGCGTGCGCGTGTGTGTGTGTTAGTCATCATCTGTCCTTTAGTTTGTTCTTTGTTTCTTAGTTCATTTTTCTGTTCTTGGTGTTTGTCTCCCTCGTGCGGTCAATTGTTGCTAT
The DNA here is from genome assembly GCA_031762435.1 of Hypsolebias longignatus. Lineage (NCBI taxonomy): Eukaryota > Metazoa > Chordata > Actinopteri > Cyprinodontiformes > Rivulidae > Hypsolebias > Hypsolebias longignatus. The sequence continues at coordinate 11,023,778 of JARVGV010000527.1, forward strand.
TGCATTCTCTTCACTCCCTGTCTTCACCTGTTGTCCCTCCCAGCTGTTTGTCATTTGTCTCATCAGTGTTTGTGTATTCAAGTCTGCATCTCCTGTTTTTGGCATCTGGGCATTTTCTCACAAAGGCTCCCTGCTCATGTTCTGCACGACGTCCTGATTTTGCCCTCTCATCGTTAAGTTGTTGCTGCCACGTCAGCCTTTTTTTAATTTTCTATTTAAGGACTTTTACCTTAAACCTGACTCCTACCTGCATTCTGGGTTCAACCACCACCAGCCCGTTACACTCTTCCAGTTAATGGCTATTCAACATGGTACAAGTTACATCACAATATAATTATTACCGGTAGTGTATCCTAATATTGCTTTCCCATGAAGTGGTTTACTTTTTGAAGAAATTCAGTCTTCAAAACAGTTATATTTTCTGCTGAAAACCAAATATGTCATTCTAAACAGCTAAATGTAAACACCGGTTATCACCATCTTATGTTATTAATTAACAGTATGCCTATCTTGCAGCAGGCTATACTATATAGCCTTCACCTTTCGAAGAGAGATGACACAGCTGCATAACCTTTCTCTCTCATTTCTCCTCTTCTAGTTTTTTTCCTAAACTGGGCACCTGATGGATTTGACCTTTTCTTGCCCATCTTCCACGTGTCATTGTACTCCCCCAACATGAGTCAAAACAACTTAGGCCTAAATTAATTCACCTTCCTTGGTGTGCAGATTTTTATTTTTTCCCAGCAATTTCACACAAGCAAGCTGTGAATAATTGGCTGTATTCACAGTATTATGAACAAACCAGCCACTAGGGTGCACAAGCCAGTGTATCTCATGTGCCGGTCCCAAGCCCGGGTAAATGGCGAGGGTTGTGTCAGGAAGGGCATCCGATGTAAAACACTTTTGCCAAAACAATAATGCGAGTTCATCAAAGTGAAACCATACCGGATCGGTCGAGGCCCGGGTTAACAACGACCGCCACCGGTGCTGTTGACAAACAGGGTGCCGGTGGAAATTGTGCTACTGTTAGTCGAAGACCACGAGGAGGAAAACGTGTCAGGAGGATACAGAAGGAGAAGAGGAAAGTGAAGAATGTAGGAGTGAAGGTTGGAACTCTAAATGTGGGGACAATGACAGGCAAACGTAGAGAGCTGGCTGACATGATGCAGAGAAGGAAGGATGTCAGAAATGCAGCTGCCAGGAAAAAACAATGAGGAGATATATGGATGCAGTTAGAGAGGACAAGGAGGTAGTTGGAGTGAGGACAGAGGACGCAGAGTGAGATGGAGGAGAAGGACTTGCTGTGGTGACCCCTGAAGAGGGAACAGCCAAAAGAAGAAGATTGCCAGCAGAGCAATAGTTTTATTTAGACTAACTAAAAAGTCCTGAAATCAAAATTTGTGTGAAACCAAAAATATAGAACAAGCTTTATTAAAACAGGTGCAAGGAATTGTTTACAAAATTGGGTAACTTCACTGTGAAATGCAAATACAAGAAAAATGAATAGAAACAAAAATCTACAAAATTCAACACAGCAGCAATGGTGACTTTCAAAAGAGAGACCAGTTACACTGAGGAGAAAACTTATTTGGACCGCCTGTATCCACAGTCTTGTTCTTTAAGTCACTACCCAGTGTTTGTGACCCAAGGTGAGCGTAGGTAGCTTTGCCTTGTAGCTCAGCTCCAACTTCACCACAACGGACTGGCACAGAGCATGCAATACTGCTACAGCTGCACCGACCCATCAGTAGATCTCACACTTCATTCTTCCCTCACTCATGAACAAAACCTCAAGATACTTAAACTCCTCCACTTGAGGCAGAACCTTACACCCAACTCAGAGAAGGCAGTCCACCATTTGTCAACTGAGGACCATGGCCTCAGATTTGGAGGTGCTGATCTTCATCCCAGCCACTTCACACTCAGGTCGTGGCATGGTGACATCAACAGTGTCATGTCTTCCACAAATAGCAGACAGATGATAAACCAAGGGCCAGACAATGAGTTTCTTTCACTCGTATGTCAAGCTGGAACATGGGAGGTTTTAACAAAGGGCTCACCTGTGACACTGACTTTGAAATCAATAGGGATCTTCCTTGACTCATGATGTAACCAGCATACAGCTAAATAGTTGCAGAGTTACAGCACAAGACCACCAGTAACTTTAACCATTGACCCTGTAGCAATGAAATCTATGGGGATCATCCTTGATCCATGAGGTGTCCAGCAGAGGTGCTTCAGCATGGAGCTCAGTAGGATCATAGAATAGTGGGATCAGATCCTCTTTATATTCCTTTTCTCTTGTCCTGGTGCTCACAACTTCTTGGAGTTCTGGGCAGTCTGCCTTTTCTCATGTTGAGTTTTCAGTTCTTTGTTCAGCATTCCCAACTGAAATCAGCTTCCATTTTTGGTTCCAGTTCAGATCCAGATAGACTCTGACTTAGTGCCTGGTTCACAAGAAAATGAAGCTCCAGTCACCAGAAACGAGTAAACAGTTCCTGCTATGACCTTCTCTTGCCAGCCAGAACCAATAGTCTTTCACGTCTAGGTGTCTCCCGGGTCTTACCAGGTATTGGTATAATCCTGGGTTTGTCAGAGCATTTCCCCTGCAACGTCAATGTGATTCAGAAGCCGGCTGACTGAGAAGAATACAGTGACCATTTCATTGGTTCCTCAGTTCAGAGGAGTAGGTATTCATCTCTGACTCTACTGGACAGCAGTTTTGCACAGGCTGAAAGTACCGCCCCACAGTGTCATTTGAAGCTAAAACAAGAAACGTCTGTCTTGGTCATCATCCTGGCTGGATTTTCTCTAGATGAACCGGACCAAAGCTTAGGGTTAGCACCTCCTCCATCCTAGCCATGAGTTCTGACCATAGGATTACATTGCTGCCCCATTCTCCTGGCCCAAATGTCACCAGAAAGGAATGGTCAAGAACTGATAGGGTTTTCCCCAGCAACTGCAGAATTGACCTTTTCTGCTAAGGTCACAGCTAGACCTTTTGTTGGGTCTTCTTTTGGTGTGTGACAAGCTCCTGGAGAGATTTAAATTTATTCTCATTTTCTGAGTCATCAAGGCTCTGCTCTTCCCCTGAGTTCTCAGTAGAGCTTTCTGGGTTTTCAGCAGATTCCCCTCTGGTTTGAGGTCATATTCATCCCCTTGGAGTCCTCTATGGTGTCAGCAGAGACAATGTCAAGTACTCCGTTTTCTTTCTTATCTCCAAAGATTAGGAGATCCCTTTTTGGGTGGACAGCTACATTTTCAAGCACTGCACCAGCTATGAACAGCACCTGCTGGCATGAAGTAATACTCACCTGGACTAGAGCCATCATTCAACCTCGTGGTTTCTTTATTACATGCACTATACTGACCAGTGAAGAAGGGTCAATCTGTACTGATAAGTTCCTCAGAAAAGTGCTCTCAAGCTGTATTTTCAACAGTAAGTGCTATTTCAACGTGATTTGTGAGATTCCCATTTGCAAGGTTCAGTGGTACTGAGGGCTGCTCCGATATGTATTTTTCCAAAGTGGTACAGAACACACATGCAGTGCTCTGCTAAGGGTAGATTTTCCTTCCCTTTCATTCACTTGGGAGGTTCTCTGCGAAAAGGTACCACCAGAGAGAACCACCAAATGCTTCAAATGTCCAGGTTTGCCTCTCAACAAGCTTATATAGCAATTATTAGAAACAAAATTGAGAACAGCTATACAACAGATGACTGTGTTTTCTCTTTCTTCTCCTTTGACATCTCTTTAGTTGGTTTCTCTGCAGAGCGTAGCTGTGTTCGTTCCACACCACTATCCATCAAACAATGAATATAGCATTGCCTGTCCCCAAAGGTCTGTAGGCACTGAAATGTGCAAGTTTGAGACAACGTTCAGCGGACTCGCTACTAATTTTTTGCCATATGCTCCATTTCAGTTGTTATTTTCATACAAGTTCTGCATTTCTGTTGTACCATTTTCATCAGGAGCACTGGGATTTATTGCCTCTTCTTCCAGAAAAAGCAAAACGTAATTTGATATTTGATTTTACTTGTAAAGGTGGGGGGTAATGTTACTTTTTTATGCATCACAGTGTATGCATGAATGATTCTGAACAAATTTTAAAATGTAAATATGTTGAGAAATGCTTCTCAAATGGGAACTCTTCATTGTGGAAGTACAACATCTGGACAGGTGCTGGTATGCACACAACAGATACCACAAGCTTCTTCTTTTTAATTGACAGTGTTGGGAATTAATTTGGCTTCAAAGATAAAAGTATGTTGACAAAAGCAACAATAAGCAAATGTGTACTTGGGAGAGGTACGTCCCACCACGTGCTCTGAGCTCAGTGGACCAGTTACTTCTAACAGTTCCAGGATCTCGTCTTAAGCAGAGGTGACAGGGCCTTCTCTGTAGCAGGCCCAAGACTCTGGAACGAGTTACCGTCAGACAGGCCCCCTCTCTCTCGGTTTTCAAATCCCGTTTAAAGACTACTATTCCGTTGTTTTCAACGCCAGTTGATCTGTGTTTGGTGGTTATATTTATTATCTGCAACGTTTTTATGTCTATTTTTTGGACTTCATTGTGTATGTTGCCTGTGTGTTGCCTGTTGTTTGTTTATATAGCACTTTGGTTGGCCTTGTCGCTGTTTTAAGTGCTCTATAAATAAAATGGTATGGTATGGTATAGGAGGAAGAGAAAGAAACAGTAGTATACTGGCGTCGCTTAACAAAGGAGTTTGGCACAAATGACGCCAAAGTTTCTACCTAACTCGAAAAAGACAAAGCGAATTAGAAAGCTCACTAGCGTTCCCCCCCACAAAGTATTTGCGTCTGCAGTCAAGAGTTGAAAAACAGGTTGTGCCACAAAGTCACTAACACAGCCATTCCCACTCAACAATGGGGCCAAAAACCATACTAACTGAATCAAAAAAGGTTCAATACAGAAACAACTGAACTTTATTTGTTACATGAAAATGTTTCGATCCTCATCCGAGGACCTTTCTCAGGAGGATCAAAACGTTTTCATGTAACAAATAAAGTTCAGTTGTTTCTGTATTGAACCTTTTTTGATTGTATCATGTCCTGGATGACTGAGAATCTTCACCAGCACACTAACTAAAGACAAAAAAATGACAGCTCCAAAACGTGATGCATGAACAACCATTTCGAACGAATCTTAAGTCAGTATTTTGACCATTTTTGTTCAATTATTTCCTTTACTCTTGTTAAAAAAAAAAAAAAAGAGAGAGAGAGAGAGAGAGTTTTATACTGCAATGTAGGGCAAAAATAGTTTGTTACTTTTAGGGCTGAGATTTTTTGCTTAGGATTTTGCTAGGAGTGTGACTGAATCATTTTAGTCTCATCACAGTCTTCTGAATTGTAACTGAACAGAACTGTGTGGTGCCTAACATGGTACAAGGACTGTACTTATATAGCAACTTTCTATCTACTCAAGACACTCAAAGTGCTTTACAACACAATCTGTGCTCTCATTTACCTCCACACACACATTCATACAGCACTCTACTACATCTCTACAAAAATAATCTGAACAAATCATTCTAACAGACTAATTAGTACTTTTAGATTCATACACCAATAGGACACAAATCAGAGGAAATGAGGGATTCAGGGTCTTGCCCAAGGACACTGCAATATGTGACTACTGGTGGAATCAAACCCCCAACTCTCCCATTGGAAGATGACTGCTCGAACCACTCAGCCACAAATGCCCCAAGATTCCTGCCTAAAGAGTCCCACATGCATTTGTCTTTATTCATTTTAAGAGCATGGGGGCTGTGGTAGCTTAGTGGTCATTGCTGTTGTCTTGTAATCCTAAGGCTGCAGGTTCAAGCCCAAATTTTCATCAGGAAGAGCATATTGTTAGTCAGTAAAGATAACTTCTCTTTGGGATTAGATAAACTTTATACAGCCATGCTCAACACCAAAACACAAGAAAAAACAAAGAAAAGTATAAAACCCCATAACATGCACTACTGGCATGATAGTGCCCCCTAGCGGATTGGCATGTAATGTAAACCAAACAAAGAGTAACAGTTATGGCATAAAACAATTGTAAAATCTTTCATGCGTTTTCGTTTAGGCTACTGGAGAAAAGAGCAGCCAAAGAACAAAAAACATTTTTTACAAGAGGCTACATCTGAGTAATAAATTATTCAGTTATTATAAGGGACAATTCAATTGGAGAATATCAAAAATGTTCACGTTAAAGGCAACTGTTTTCTTTTTAATGCACTGTTTCCAAACTTGGTGAGTTAATTGTGTTTAGTTACTGAAACTGCAGTGCTGATCAAATTAATAGTGATTATGATTGTATTCCATAATCAAACAGCTTTATCTACTAGTCATTTGTCATGTTCTTAAACACTCACCACAGTCTTCTGACGCCCCCTCCTCTGTCTTGCTTGTGCTGGTGGCAGGCTTGCTGGTGCTGCCGGGTCCGTTCTGCTGACTAGCAGGTGTGACACTACGTGCTGGCTGTTCTTTGTGGTGAAACTCATTCTCAGGGACCATGTGCACCTTCTGGCTTTTCAACCGACCTGAATAACTGTAAGATGCACAGAGGATTTGCAAAGAGCAAGGACAGAAACCTCGAAAGAACTTAAGAAATGCCACACAATGTAAAGATTTTACTTTAAAGATAAGGCGAGCAAGCCTTCCTGTTTTTATGTCGACTTTTTACGCAGCTGCAAACTATTCTAATGAATATACCATAACTACGGTACATAAAACCATGATAGATGCTGATGTGTGGCCATCAGGATTTGTTCCTGAAGATTAAAATTTTGGAATACAGTACTTGCTATTTGCAGAAATACAATGAGCTCATGGGCGTGCTATGAAGTTCTGGTTTGACAAATTTTACAGTTCTTTAAACGAACAAAATAATTGCTTTTAATTTAATTCTGAGGCTTCACGTTGACTCAACTCCTACTAAAGCAACAGTGAGTACTATTTTCAAAATCTATTAATGTTTAAATAAAGTGAGTAATCTTTGTCTCCTGTATCAGTTTGAACAACAATGTGAGCATTGGTCACATGATTCTGACAATTTTCAGATGTTTTTAGACTCAAACTTCCTGTTTTAAATACTTTAAAGCAATTATGACAATTAAGTACAAACATTTACTGTATATGTGCAACTGTATGTGACTGCACATAAAAGAGCAGATGGCTAAAAAATACAAAATGTTTTTATGTTTTGTTTTTTGACAACTTTATGGTACTAATTACATGTTTGTTTTTTCAATAGAACATGAGGTTGACTTTATAAAACTTTGTTTTGATTCAAGGTGAAATTGAAAATCAAAACAGTGCATGTAATTTGTGATTTAATAAGTTGCACGTTGTAATTAGGGGTGCACCGATTTATCGGCCCCGATTTCCTTAATTTTGGGAAATTGGCCAATGCTTGCATGAGAAACCGATTTTACAGATTTTTTTTTTAGTTTTAACAACAATTGTCTAAACTTCATTTAT
>JARVGV010000527.1:11054044-11064494 GCA_031762435.1 Hypsolebias longignatus
CGGCTCTGAACACTTTTGATTTAGTGACCGAAGGCGCAAAACGGCTCTTTTGATTGTAAAGGTTGCAGACCCCTGGTGATGGGTGACCCAGCTCCCATCCTTTGATCTAACCATTGCACTTTGAGGATTGGAGGGAAAAAAAAAAAAACAGACACAAGAGCAGAAACTGAGCCTTACTGCAGATGAAGAAGTAAGAGGCTGTGGCGGTGAGGAAGACCGGGCTTCTGGCCAGGGAGCTTACCAGTCCACAGATCCCACCAAAGAGCAGCAGGACCAGGCTGAGGGGAAGCAGAACCACTATGGCTCCGTGCATGTCTGAGGTGGAAACGCATGGCGCATCAGTGCACTCCTGTCTAATTTAACACACTGAGGATAATAATCAAGAACGACCAAAGCTGGAAGACGAGACTCACTGAGCATGCGCAGCTCGGAATCCGAGTATCTGGAGGAATCGGCAGCGAAGGAGTCGATGGAGTCCGTGTGCGTCTTCCCTCCTGGACGCAATAAAACGGACAGAAGCGGCAAAGTTTCCCTCAGAGCAACAAACATTTAGAGAAGACAACTTGAAATGACTGTTATTGTAAAAGACTGAACCAGGAGGTTACAGCTGTACCTTCGTTGATGCTCCACAGTCCCGAGTGGGAGCTCATGTCCTCAAAGTCGCTCATGTTCTTGGTCTCTATGATGAACCAGTAATCGGTTCCGAGGGAGGTCGCCAAGAAGGTGAAGCTCAGCAGACCGCAGATCCCCGCTGTGATCACCACAGCTCCAAATGTTGCCTTCATGACGCACAGCTGGAGGCTCCACTCGCGCGTAACGCACAACCCCCCGAACGGTGATCCAGTCTCGATTGTTTCTCCCACAGTTTTGTGGAGCTGCAGTTCCAAATATTTTAGGAAGAGATGAGGGACGTTACCACACAGCTGCGCAGAGAGGAGTGTGCCCGAGCTGCAGCAGCTTCTGTCAGGAAGGGTGCTGGATTCCAGTCAGGAGGCGCCTTTACGCACGGCACCGTTATATTACATGCGCGCAAACACCGCCTCGAGGGCAAGAAGCGGTCCTCAGTCCGAGCCTTCACGCGCTCATGCAAAAATGGAACAGCTTCAAATAAATAAGAAAACCAATGTTTAATCATGCGTTTTGAGAAATGTTGTTGGAAGGAATTACTGAACAGGTCCCAGAAGTTGAAACCAACTTATCCCCTCAAGTAAACAAACTGTGCATTCATGTTTGTAGATTCTCATACCTTTGATGCTGCATGTTCAATGATTCATTAAAAAAATATTTTAGCTGTGATTTGTTATTTTATACTTTAAAGCAAACTGATGATGGGGGAGCCTTAAAAAAATCCCTTATTTCTGATATTTTTTGCCTATAATTTATGGCTTTTATTGGATGCTGATTAAAAATGTAACACATTTTTGGTTGACTATTTTCACAATTTTTTCATTCAAACACACATTAAAACGTTTTAAAATAATAAAGAAATGCATGAAGTAGAGCAGAGAAACACGCCTGAACATTCCCAGACATTTGGTGCGGATTTTATTGGTCCAGAGGTGATTTATGGTCTGGGTATAGATTAAAACTGACTCTGGCATAGTTAACTTGAAACAAGCTTTTTTTAAAAGAATGTCTATAAATCAGCAAACAAATGTCAACGACAACAGTAAATGTAAATGCAATTTTCAAATGATTTATTTAGGGAAAAATGTTAATCAAAGCAACCAGGCCCTAATAAACTGTCACCCTTAATAAACTGTGATTTTTTTTTCTTAAAGCTGTGTTGAACTTCACTATTAATTTCTGCCAAATCTGTAGAATTAGAAAATCATGTAAATAAAGTCATGATTCACAAAGTTAGAAAACATGGAACAGTGAATCTTCTCAGGAGTGACCAACTGCTGCAGAAGCTCATCCAGGAGGTCCCAGACTGTGTGTGCATCTCATGACAGGACACATACCAGCGTCCATGTGTAAAACTAACATTTCAGAAAAAGAACATACTGGCAGACAAACATGACAATGATGGAGACACTTTGCTGTTTCAGAATATCCATCCATCACTTTGTGACCTCATGACCTCTACTCAAGAACACCGAGCAGGACACCGATCTGAAGAACAGAGAACTCCTCCAGTGATGTGAAACACTTATTGTGCTTGATTGCAGGTTAATTATGTTTTCACACAGGTTGGTTTGGGTAGTTTAACCTCCTGATAAACAATATTGTTTAAAAGTGCCTTTTATATTTACTCAGGTTTAATTTGGTTGAGAAAAAAATTAAAGTAAATATACAAATTAAGAGTCTGTAAGGGAGTAAATACTTTTCCAAAACATTGTGTAATAACTTTTAATCCAGACATCAGCTCTGATATTTATTAAGTTGCAGTTCTAAGAACATCCAACTTCTACCACTTATCCGTAGCCAGGTCGCAGAGGCAACAGGTCCAGGAGCAAAACATCCCTCAGCTTGTTCTGGAGATGTTGAGGCATTTCCAGTTCAGAGAAGAATTGCCACCCTCCCAGCAACCTCTGGGTCTTTCCCAGGGCCTCCTAGTGGGATGTGACCGGAAATCCTCTTAAGGGAGACGACCAGGAGGCATTCTAATCAGATACCTGAACTGACCCCTGTCGACGCAGAGGAGCAGCTATCTGATCTCCCTTCTGATCATCCTATCTAGGTTGAACCTGGCCACCTTACAAAGGAAGTCTATTTCAGCCACTTGTATCCGGGATCTCGTTCTTTGGGTCATGATCATAGGTGATGGTTGAGACAGCCCAGTAAACTAAGCTTGGCCTTTTGACTCAGCTCTTTCTTCAACATGCCTGATCAATGAAGCCCAATCTGTCCATCCTTCTCCCACTTCAGCCTACCATCACTTGTGAACAAGACACCCAAGTACTTGAGTTCCTCCACCTGAGGTAGTCTCTGCCCTGACACAAAGGCATTCCAACCTTTTCCAGTTGAGCACCATGGACACAGACTCCAGCTGCTAACCACCCCCGTGCATGCTGAAGGTCTTGGCCTAAATATGCTGTCATCTGCATAAACTGGAGAGAAGACCCCAAACAACCATTCACTCACTCACACACTAAGCTACTGAACCAAACATGCATGTTTTTGGTCTCTGGTAGAAAACCCAAAGGTATTTCCATATACAGTATATTTTTACTCCACATCATCATCCAGATATTGAAAATATTACAAACTAAATGCTGTATTTACTAGTACTGTACTGTACTTTTCTAATATGGTTAGGAACCTAAGGATGGAGAAAACTGGATTTGGTTTTGGAAACACCAATTTCTTGCACTTTATTGAAACAAGATAAATAGAAGATTGAATTTCTCAAAATTTACACGGTTTTAGTAAACAAACAATTCCGAACAGTAAAAAAATGAGGAAATCTAAATTATAAAAACAAATATTCATCCATCTATTCATTCCCAAGCAGTTTTGCAGTTAGTGAAATCAAAACTACCAGTAATGACTCATTTCAAATGACTTGTAGCTTTAGATAATAAACTACAGGAAACAAAATACTGTATCCACAAAAATATTCAAAAGGTACACTGAATGAATAAACAAAAAGCAATAAAAATATTTACAGCCAAACAAACAAAAATGAAATGGCAACAATCAGACTCGACTCCGGTGGTTTTCCCCGTCACTCCTCTCCCATGGCCGTCTTGATGATATTTGCTCCTTTCAGTTTGGCTGCCTCCTCAAACTTTGTGATGGCCTCATTTCCAGTCTTTTTCTGTCAGAAATAAAAAAATAGATCAATAATATAACAATATGCAAGATTACTTTGGAGACAAATTTGTATGCTGTTTTATTTAAAAAAAATAATTAAGCAAATAAACATATGTTTAAAAGGTTAACTTTCTTAAAAATTACTTGAATACTTTACTTTCTAAATTAGGAAGAAGTACAAAAATATTTTTTTTTAAAAAAAAGCAAGTTATGTTGTCTGTGAAAGAACTTACAAGCATTAATTTGTGCTTCTCCTTCTGTAAAGTTAATAATTCTTCCACAGTCAGCTCTTCTACTTTTTTCTTCAGGGCGATGAAGTGACAGGATGATGAATGAGACTTGTGCTCTTTCCTAAAATAATAATAATAAAAAAGAGACAATAATTAAAACAATCCACTTGTTTACAGGGACTTTAATTAGTTAAAACAAGAAGAGCTGAGATAAGCAAATGTAAAAAATATATATGTATATTCAATTTTAATATTCTAAATAAAACCAAAATTAAAGATTTACACATGAAATTTAAAGTTATGAAAGTTACATGAACTTTTGATCATAGCTGCAAAATTTTGATGGTCAGTAGCACTTCTTGTAAACAAACAGACATACCGGTAAATATACATATAACAATCAAATGTTTTAGGCCTGGTGGTCAACTTGTTCCTCACAGAAACAGCCTGAAGACAACCAAGACCTAAGTGGTTCAGAAAAAATTTGGAAGCTCAATCATCCAGGTAAATAAGGCCTAAAACATCTGATTGTTATACATGATGATTGATTTGGACGGATGGTCCCTTTGTGCACGTGTAAAGCCAGTTTCTGGGAATTCAACAGGAGGCTGACAGACCTGGGTTTGCAGGCCTCACATGAAGTCTTTTGGATGAAAGACAAAACATTTATCCCAAAAATAAACTTGTCCAGGTGACATGATTTAACCCTTTTTTGTATTTGTAACTTTATATGAATAAGATAAATTTAAACTTGTGGGATAATAATACATTAAAAAAAAAAAAAAAAAAAAAAACCTCTCCCTGTTTTGATCCTGTTGCAGTTATAATAATCAAGTTTAGTTAAATGCTGATCTTACAGTGGGTCATCATCTGGCTCCCAGCCCTCCAGCTCTTTGAGGCAGAAGAAACACATGGCAGTGTCTGGACTGTTCTCTGATGGGATGTGAATGAAGCCAGCTCTGGCCATCTAGAAGAAAAAAGGGGGTAAACAGCATTATTTACGCAAGTGCTGCTAAAATTATCTGTAAACAGAGATTCTCAAATTATACGACTTGAGGCGTATAAAATATTACATGTTTTAAGAAGCTCAATTTTATAGCACTTTAAACCCAACAGTCTATAAAGCAGATTAAATTGTACTTAAAGGTACTACATAAAACAGTGAAACACTATAAAGTTTTAAAAACAAATCCTACTCTACTTGCTTGATTTAGTCAGGCAAAATTATTTAGGTTTCAGGTTGTCAGACAACATTTTATAACAAATAAAAACATTTGTCAGATTAGATGTTCCAGACTTTTTAAGTGTACACACATGCACACATAAATGCATTAAATAAAACTAAACAAGTACTGTATTTTTTGTTTTTGTCTTAACATTTTAGTAGCATCAGTAAAGGTTCATGTGCTTCATGCAGGGCAGCTGTGGATGAATGGCTCGAGCAGTCGTCCTCCAATGCAAGAGTTGGGGGTTTGATTCCACCAGCAGTCACATGCCAAAGTGTCCCTGGGCAAGACACTGAACCCCTCATTGCCTCTGTGTGTCCCATCAGTGTATGAATGTGATAAAGCACTGATTAGCTTCTACAGATTCTGATGAGCTTTGTAGAGATCTAGTAGAGTGCTGTATGAATGGGTAAATGAGACAGATTGTAGTTTAAAGCACTTTGAGTATCTTAATATTATAGAAAAGTGCATTTACCATTTACTATACTTTAGGGACTGTCCATACAGCCTGCTTGTAAATATGTTCAAGTCAATTTATTGTCATTTCCATCACATCTGGTAAATGAAGTGGAACGAAATTATGTACAGTACTAACATAATAACTTCAGCTATAAAATATAATCGCAGCACTTTTATTTAACACAGTCAACTTTGTTGGAAGAATTTACCAGAACTATTTAATCTCCAACTAAATCAAGACTTACTGTATTTAAAACTACACGTTGACCACGGTTTAAACTTGTTGAATCCATTACTATTAACATTCACTCACGTTCTCTGGAGTGCACGTGCAATCCTCGTTGAAAGGCCAGCCTTCAAACGTTTTCAGTCTGTTCTCGTAAAAATACATCTTTAAGTGCGCTTCCTCGAAAAAGTTCATCGTCTCAAACGTCAAAAATAAAAGCTTTTCCTCAAACCCAAAGACGCGACACCGTAAAAATACCGAACAAATATGGACGCTTTCAAATTTGGGCGGATGTTCACCTCGGCTGTTTTGATTGGTGGATAAAGATCACGAGGTCTCCATGTCTTCTTCTTCTTCTTCTTCTTCTTCTTCTTCTGCTTCTTCTTCTTCTTCGTGGGATGATGTTTGTCAAAGCGCGAGACGCAACCAAATTCTTACACAAATGGCGCAAAAAATTATCCAATCTATTAATAATAGTTGTTTAACTATAGTCAAATGAATAAATGTACATTTATTTAATTCACCACCGTTAGGTTTCAGTAAAACAGAATCATGTTAAGGGTAAATCTACATCCGCCGTCAGTTATCATGGGTAATGTAGTTCTTCAATCTTCGCTGTTATTGGTCAAAACGCGTGGCGCGGAACTTGTGCCTTGCTTGTTGTTCTTACGTTTTTAACTAGAACGTTTGAGTTGTGTTGCCAATGTTGGAGCTTCTTTAGGTTTGTGCTAATGGAAGGACGGTGTTCTGTCGAGACTTGGGCTGAATTTGGGCTTTTAGGAAAATCAGGCACGAAGAAGGTGACGTCTGGCTCTGAGGCGAATATTTTCATCTGCACAGGCTGCGACGAGGTCTATGTCTTCAATGCTACTGATAGAAAACTCACGGTAAGTAACTATAGTTTGTACTTAATGTTTAATAAAGTGGAAAACATTGTTATTTGTTTGTTTTGCAGGCTGTCCTTCAGTTCCCTGCCCCTGTAAATGATTTGGTTGAGAGCCACGACAAGCAGCTCTTGTTTGCAGCATGTCGGTGTGGAGTTTATTGTGTGGACTTACAGCTGCTGTTACACAGGTATTCATGCAGCACTCATGCACAGTAGCTTCCTGTTTGAATGTCATGTCATAATTAATAAATAACCCTTTCACCTCTGCAGGGTTCAAGGCTCCTCAGGTGATGCCTCCAGTCCAGCTGAGCTGAAAATCTCCTCTGAGTTTGCTGTTGTAGATGCAGACGGAGTGTCGTCTTTGCTCCTTGTTGGCTCCACGCTCCTGACCCTTTGTCAGACCGACACATCTTGGCTGTTGACTTTGTATAAAAGACCCCAACAAACACAGCCCACCACCTATGAGGTGCTTGGTTTGTTCCACCTGCCACTCGTTTCACCTGTTGTACACGGCGGCACAAGGGTAAAGGCAGGGAGGACGGTGCTACTCTGTGCTCATTGTGGCATCAGGCCTCCGCTTTATACCTCCCCTGATGCAACAGATGCAAGCTATTCCCACGTCTGCCTGGAGCCTGTTCTCTTCAAACTTTTGTTCGGGGTTGAAGCAGCACTTGCCAAATCCCCAGTTGTTCTTTGCGGCCTGCCAGATGGGCGCTTGTGCTTCCTTCCTCTGGGTCTGCCAGGATCACGGCTCCGAGTTCTCTATAGCCTCGAGCAGCCGGTTGTATTTGCCGGAGCATCTGTTGTCATGGAAACAGATCCAGGACATGCACAGTGCTTGGTGGTGGTGGGTGAACAAGGCAGAGTGGCGCTGATCAAGGCTGACAAAGCTGGGCCAGAAAGAGAGAGACGCTTTGCTCGTTTCACCGAGGGGTGTGTGTCCGGACCTGTGGAGTGTGGCTTTGTGGATCAAAACTGTCTTTGCTACAGCACTGGCTCAGACCTCCTCACGCTGAAGCTGTCAGACGAGTCAGCTGGGAGAGAGGACAGAGAAAAGGATGAAGAGGTCCTCCACAGCCCCACCAGTTTGAACGTGTGCGGAGTCGTTGCTTTGAGTGCGCCGACGCTCAGCGCTGCAGGTGAGCAGACGAGTGGCATGCTAACCAAAGCCCGCTAACCACTTTTAGGTGCAGCCGAGTCTGCAGCTGGGAAAACAATTAAGAAAAGCACATACATTTTAGCTACTTTGTTCATAAAAAGGTGTTTAGCTGAAGCTATTTTAAAGGCCTAACATTATTTGAATCAATGCATATCACCTGCTGCCATTCAAGTCAGAGTTTTAACTAAAGGAGTAATAATGGGAGTTGTAGCAGTTTTGGTCAAACCTTAGAAATAACATGACGTGCGATATCACAAGAATCTCCGCTTATGTGATGTGAACGATATTCAGCTACTTACAAAACAAATTCTACTTGACATGTATAAAACTGGCTGAGTTATAGCTATTTATGTGTTGGATTACATGATTTGGATTCATTTCAAGTTATTCTGTTGCTCATACATTGATTGCTTTGCGCACACTTCATTAAAGTCCATCCAGTGGTTTATAAAATAATTTTGCTAACAGACAAACAGTTGACATTAAAACATTCATGACAATTTTTTAAAAACAAACTTGTGCAATTTATTTGAGCCCAGTTAATGCCAAATTCTAGCTCAATGTCTAAAATTGACTGAGTTGTAGTTGTGTTTTTTTTAAAGGCTGCTGGCTGTGCCGTCCATCTTGAATTGAGTCCAAAAGTTTATCAGTTCTAGATGTACACCCATTAATAAATTCTGCAAGTTTCATTTAAATTTTTCCAGCGTTTTGTTGATAAAAACATTTATGTCCACATTATGCTTTACAGCGACTCTAGATAATTAGAAGACAATCTGTGACAAACTTCAAGTAGCAAAGTCAAAAAGACGTAATAGTATTAGTGAGCATATCCAGTAAGTAGTGAAGGTCAGATGAAACTGAAACACTGAAAAATGCTTCATTAGAGGTTTTCAATGTGCAGTAGTGCCTCCTCCTGATAGAAACGTTAAACGTCAAGAAAGCTTCAAACTTTCAGTGTTAAACATTCATAAAACATTTTTCTCTTGTTCACTTCTGAATGAGTTTAGTTTGTGTGTTTACAGAAATGCATCTGAACAAATCACGTGTTCGTGGATGATTTTTATTAAAAAACACTTATTCAAAACTGTTTACCATCAAGTTGATAATACTACCCTATTTTTTACCATTAAGTCACGTTATTTATTTATTTTTTGCATAATTTGCATGCCCTGATGCGACTTATACGCAGAAGGTATTTATGGATTTTCCCATACTGTATTTCTAAACTAATTTTTGGCTGAGATATGACCGTTTACATTCATTCTGACTGAAAATATTGAACACTACCATTTTCAGCTGCTAGATGGCGCTAGAGTAGTAGGGCATGCCGTTATATCATGTAATAGGTAAAATTGGCTATTAATGACACAACGGTTTGCCATAGACTGTTACCTTCGTCTGCCTGGAGCAAACATCAAATCAACTTCATTTTGCTGTGCCGGCCCGGCAAAATGAAGTTGATTTGACCATTGAAGTGCATTTATTAAGTAAAAGTTCAACTGAGACACATCTTTGCTGTAAAGTCGAGCAACCACATAATTGGTTTTAGGTGGTTATCTGGTTAAATTTTTAAGAAATACACAACGAGTTGCCCTCTACACATTCATGTTTCCACGTATCGGCTTTTGAAAATGCAGCTGATTTGACCGTCAAAATGCATTTATGAAGGATAAGTTCGACTGAGACACACCTTTACTATAATTTTGAGTAAACAAATACAGTAATTGTTTTTAAGTGTTAATCTTGATAAATTCTTGTTAAAGTTCTCCCGTCGCCGCCATTTGGCAGCCAATCGATTTTTGGCACAACACTGGTCCACGTTTGTCAGCAGCGATGCGTAACAAACACTTCAGCAGTGATGCATAATAGATGCGACTTATAAGGCAAAGCGACATATTTATGGATTTTCCCACTTTATTAGACATATTTGGACTGATGCTGTGCAATGTTTATGGCAGAAAATACAATAATAGTAAAAAGGAATTTAGTTTGCGACAAAACTGAGCAAGAATCCATGATGAAAAGAAAACTAGTGTAACAAAGGGACTGAACCGTATTGGTTCAAGCTACTAAAGTTAAATCTTTGCCAGATTGGTTAATATTTTTACTTTTCTTAATCCACTTCCATCTCTGAATAACCCTCAGAAGTCAGCTGTGATTTTCTTTGTATAGAACATCAAACATAACCTTAAAGGTAACAATATAACCTGTATAAAGTTATTTTTTTTTCTGTTTCTGTCTGTGAAACTAAAAATATTTCAAAGATGTTTTATTCTTTATAAAAATAAAAAAAGGAAACCATAACTAAAACCCTCAGACTACATTTTCTGATGACCCAGCATTTGTCTGTTATTAATTTGTTAAAGTTGTAACTTGATATTCTATCTTTAAGATGCTTCTCAAGCAAAGTGGCAGCTTAGTTTAACTAGAGCAGGGGTCTGCAACCTGCGGCTCTGGAGCCACATGCGGCTCTTTGGTCCCTCTGCAGCGGCTCTTTAAAGCCAA
>JARVGV010000527.1:11138680-11149515 GCA_031762435.1 Hypsolebias longignatus
GTTTCTACAAAACTGATTTTTTTTTTTTTTTTTTTCTGTGCAGGAAGCCAGAATGGGTTAGAGCTTAAGACAGAAAGCATTGATAAGTCTTGTACTTGTAAATGCTTCTGTGATTGTTGACTGTTTACCAGAGCTTTGTAAATAAATCAGATGAAGTCTACACCTGGTCGTTTTAGGAATCCCTTTTTTCCACTACTGTTCAGAGAGGGGATCGTCTTATAGATGAGACGGAACTTGGTCTGCAGATTATCTGTTTTCTGTTCCCCAAAACAAAAATCATCACAGCAAGGAGGACCTTGGTTCTAACTTATCTCCGTCTTTGTAAAGCTGAGTTTTCAGTTCACAGAACCACCATTTGGAAAACCAAAGTGATAAATATTTCCCACATTCCTATCCATGTTTGGATAACATGATGTCCACAACTGGTCCTTCAGGTGGTCCAGGACAGGGGTGTGCATTATTTTTTTTTTCCCCCAGAAGGTCACATCAAGATATTTAAAACAAATGAAGTGCCGCATGGAGAAGAACTGAAATGAATATGTTTTTCAGCCTTTTTTTTGTAGCAGCATAGTTTTAGCATGCTTGATATAAATAAGGAATATAATTTGATATCACTCCAATATTGGCTCTTGTGACAGTCTATTAGATTAAATATGCAAAAATAAAATAAATAATAATAATAAAATAAAACATTTGTTTGCTTTTTGAAGACAACTTATAAGAAATGTTTCAGCCTATCATAATCCAAAGTTTTTCAGTATTTTTGTCCAATTAGTTTAGTTTAAACTCCCTTAAGTTTTACTGAATTATTGAATTTATAGAATGCAGGTTTTCATCCACTTCTTTAAATGTATCCACTCCAGATTTCCTCATGCAATACCACACCTCCTCTCTTTGCATCCTGTCATATGTTTTTCTAGATCCACAAAGCCACAATGGAGTTCTTTCTGACCCTCTCTGTACTTCTCCATCAACATTCTCAAACCAAAGATGACATCTGTGGTGCCTTTTATTGGCATGGAACCATACTGCTGCTCACAGATAGTCACCTGCTGTCTAAGTCTTGCTTCCACAATTCTCTACCAGATCTTCATTGTGTGGCTCATCTACTTAATTCCTGTGTAGTTGCTACAACTCTGTACATCACCCTTGTTCTTAAAAATGGGCACCAGCACACTTCTCCATTCCTCAGGCATTTTCTCACCATCAAATATGCCAATGATTATTTGAATCAGAAACCTCACTGCCAAGACATTTCCAAACCTCCACACCATCAGGTCCTACTGTCTTTCCTTTCTTCATTCTTTTCAGAGCTTTCTGGACTTCACCCTCACTAATTTTTCCTACTTCCTGTTCCACAGCTTCTATGACCTCTACTCTTCTTTTATTTTCATTCTCTTCATTCATCAGTTCCTCAGAATACTCCTTCCATCTTCTCATCAAGGTCTCCTAACTTGTTAGAACATTACCATTCTTATATGTAACAAGCCTAACCTGCCGTGAAATTTTTCCAGCCTGATCTCTCTGTCTCAACTATCAGTACAAGTACTTCTTGCTCTCTTTAGTGTCCAGCCTCCCAAACAACTCATCGTACGCCCTCTGCTTTGCCTTAGCTACCTCCCTCTTTGCTCTACATTGCATCTCCCTATTCCTCTTATTCCTGTCTCCTCTCTTCAGTCCTCTCACTGTCATATTTCTTCTTGGCCAACCTCGTTCTTAGAATACCTTTCTGCACTTCACTATTCCACCACCAGGTTTCCTTGTCATCTTTTTTATTTATTTCCAGATGACACACCAAGTACCTTCCTATCTGTCTCTCTAATTACTGTTGCTCCAGTCATCTGAAAATGTCTTTACCACCCAGAGCCTTTCTCTATTTCTCACAACATTCTTCTTTCTTCAGCTTCCATCATTTGGTCTTCTTCTCTGATTTTACTCTTTTTCTCTTCTTCACAACAACAGTCATTCTACACATAACCATCCGATCTGTCTGGCAATGCTCTCCCCTGCCACAACCTTACAGTCTCCAATCTCCCTCAGTTTTCCTCTCATACACAGATTTTATTTTTCATTCAACCTTTATTTATACAGGCTAGTCTCAGTGAGCCACGGGGACTCATTTACAAGAGGGACCTGTTCCAGAATGTAGTTGTGTACTCCTTCCTCCACTCTTACAGGTTCCTCTCTCTATTTTGGAAATATGTGTAGACTACAGCCATTTCCATTCTCTTGGCAAAATCCACCACCATCTGTCCTTCCTGGTTTCTTTCCTTGACACCACCTTGTTCCATGTTGCAAGCTTTGCTGCCCTTCCACTTGGTTTCTTGGACACATAAAACATCTACCTTCCTTCTCTGCATCATGTTTGCCAGCTCTCTACATTTACATGTGATGTCATTGTCCTCACATTTAGAGTTACCACCCTCAGTCCTACATTCTTCACTTTCCTCCTCTCCCTCTGTCTTCTGACACGTTTCCCTCCTCGTGGTCTTCGACTAACAGTAGCACAATTTCCGCCAGCACCCTGTTTGTCAACAGCACTGGTGGTGGTCGTTGTTGATCTGGGCCTCAACCGATCTGGTATGGTGTCGCTTAGATGAACTCACATGTTGTTTTTTTAGCTAAAGTGTTTAAAGCTGATGCCCTTCCTAACACAACCCTCACCTTTTACCTGGACTTGGGGCTGGCACAATACACTGGCTTGTGCTGGCTGCTTTTATAATGCTGTTTCTACTGGTTGTATTGATTTACGTTTTTATGAAAGAGAGACACAGACTCAAAGTTGCTCACAACCTTTGCACCCTATCCTTTGCCTGTAAAAAGCCATTGTAATAGAAAGCCATGCACTGTGACATGCTGTATTTTACATTTACAAGTACTGTATATCTCACTAGCCAATCTATGGCGGTATCATCAGATGAGGCTGGCTGTATCACAGTCTAGCAGTTGCTTGTCTCATTGCATGGTCTATATCCAAGCAGAGAAGATATTTAGAGAGCAAATATAAAGAAAGATAAATGATGGGTCGCAGGGAGGGAAGATGAATGAAAAAAGGATGTAAAGAGAGACGTTTCATGTGTAAAAGAGGTCATAAAGAGGGGAGAGGTTGGTTTCAGTGTGTTTAAGAGCTTGGCAGAGGCTTGGATACTACAACTGCCACTGTGGTTTCTGGGGAATCGATGTGTGAGTGTGTGTGAGGGTGATGGGGGGTGGGGAAGGATCCAAGGTATTTTTCTGGCAGTTGATGGACAGCTTAATGCCCCGCTTGTAAAAACAGCAGTGCAAAATGTTCCACATGCCAGAGGACGGCAGAGGTCACACATGCACACACACAAACACAAAGATACATGCGTGCACAGTAAAATTGAAGTGCAGAGTTGTCGTTTTATTTATTAGAGGTCCTGTGGTGTGTGTATGTGGGGTGGGAGTGGAGGGGCATGACTGGGTGGTAGGGCAGTCCAAAACCAGTGGATATTTTCTTAACATTTCCCCTCATTACATTCAACATCTCCCATCAGTAATCAGGTTTTCAGCATCTCCCTGAGCGAGAGGCCGAGTCCTGTTATGACCCTCACGCTGGTGACCACATTGCCTCAATTGGCTCTTGCTGTAATTTTCTATGCTGCAAAATGAGCTCAAGTTTCTTTTTTTACTATGATTTGTTCACAGCTAATGACAGAAAAAAAACAAGTGAATGATAGACAGCCTCGTTTGTGTAAGACTATTTGTTCATGGATCTCCAAAATGAGTGGAAACTACTTTTCTGATATTGACTAACGTTACATCAACACTCAACTCTGCACAGCATTACTTTATAGATGATGATCCCTCTCACCCAGCGACCTATACTCGTCGCCAACTCAGACCTTTGTCCTCATTTTATTTTTGCATACCTGCTTGCTTTTCTATAGTGAATAAAGGTACATATTAAATAACATACAACATTCTTTCTTTGCATATTTAATACTTCCATTACATGTAGCGGGATCTCCAGCAAAGTCAGAATGGATTATTCTATAGCATGAATGTCATGTTCAAACCAATAATAACATAACCCAATCTTATGCTGTACTATGCTAAAATTCTGTTCTCACTGCCACAATATTGTGTCATACTTGTGGTACCAAAATTACATATAGATGTAGTGTAAAAACAGCATTATTTATAGTGTCATGAGGTTGCTGCTTCCATATACAGGTAGTTTGTATTGTTTGAGTACTGTATATATTGCATTGTAAGAATATTGACAACATCTACTTTTTTTTTTTGTACTAGTTGAGTATTGTTTACCATCACATAATGTGCACCTGTTATGATTTTCAGTAAGGACCCAAGAATGCAAACTCCATATAGGAGCTCAAAAGATAATTCAAATTATTCTAAACAAAACCCAAAATGCTGCACGGAAACCTTACAAAAACCTTCTCAAGGAGAATAACACAAGGAGAAGCACAAGGGACATGAGAATGGGCCAGATGTGGCATGAAAGTCGATAATGCTCAAATGACGAAAAATGAAAAACAGATGTATTAAAAAGACTAGGTGGCTGCAGCTGAGGTGAATGGGAAATGGACTGTACTTATATAGCACCTTTCTATCTTATCAAGGCACTCCAAGTGCTTTACATTAAAACCTGTGCCCTAATTTACCCATTCATACATCACTCTACTAGATCTCTACAAAACTAATAGAACAAATCATCATTTTCTTTAGATTACGTTCATGCACCAATGGGACACACATCAGAGGCAACGAGGGGTTCAGTGTCTTGCCCAGGGACACTTCGGCATATGACTGCTGGTGGATTTGAACTCTTGCATTAGAGGATGACTGATCTAACCACTCAGCCACAGCCACCCACTGAACGGGAAAAGGAAACAGGTGTGAGGACTGCGGAGCAGAGACTGGTTGTGGAAACGTACTGAGAGAAGATGCTGGTGGCACAGAGGAACACAAACTGAACACAAACTGAACACAAACTGAACACAACGGAGAAACAATGACCCAAAGAGATCAACGCAGGAAACACAAGAACTGTCACACATCAACTACTAAAACAGAGTTTGTCTCAGAACAACATTTTCTAACTGTTCTCTAGACAAACACGGACCTATAAGAAATTGAGCACATTTATGTTGTGGGTTTGGTTTGCATTGTTAGTTGAAGACGAGGAAAAGAGAAGATAAACTGCCAGACTTGAGATGTGCAGAGTCAAGCAACAGAAGAAGACCCAGGAGATGGTGGGTGAGAGAAGATACTGGTGTACGTTGCAGATATGTTGAAGCAATGTCCAGCATCTTAACAAAAGGCCACATCAATAAAAACCAGACCATCATGTATCGTATTACACTGAAACAGCCCCACCATTCAACTCAATATACAGGATTGCAGACTGGATGTTTCACATACTTTATAAATGTAATTTTCCATAAACATTTGATTAAAAACCTACAGTTTTCTTGTAAATGTGTCCATAAACAGCAAAACATGAAACTGTGACATTAGTTTTATTGACATACTTTCAGTTTAAGCTAATTCATGATTTTGGTCATTTATTTTTTACTTTTTTTGGTGGATGCATTTTGATCGAAAACTTTTTCTTTTTTTATCAGGTTCTTGTGCTTGCCATAGTTCAACTTGTCCATGGGGTCAGGAAATGATGTGAAAGCAGAAATGTTACAAGTAAAATTTATTAGTTTATAGTCAGGGTCAGAGTTGACACCATTGTGCCTTTTTGTTTTTGTGAACCTTACATAAATATATGTCATCAAGTAACTCCTGGGATTTTCACCAGAGGCATTGAATAAATACTGATTACCTTTCAATACATGCACTTTTGGTTCATGTGACATACACAGCCAGATCTTTTGGGGAGAAAACACTGAATATAAAACAGGTTGTGATTGTGAATGGCATCTAAACAAAGATAAAAAGTCACTTGGTCCAGTACTTGTGTCCAGACAGTGTTTGCATTTTGTCCTCTTTTATTTGAATTATTATTTTATTTTCTAAAGCCATTGTACATTTTCTTTTTATGTTGCAACGTCAGCTGAGAGCCTGAACAGAAAAAAAAAAGCCCATAAAGGTCACCTTTTCTGTAGATGTATTGTAGGCCAGCATATCACACAGACTCTGATGAAAGGATGACTGAGTGGATTGGGAAGTACAATACGTATAAAGTATAACTGAATGTTTTTGCCCCTATCTGTGTGCATGTGACATCTTCAGGAGATAAACACTGCATGTATGTCTACAACTATTTGACTTTTGCAGCCAACACAATTCAGGATGGCCACAGAAAACTGCTGTACTTGAGTCATTTTAACAGCTGCTGAGGTTTGGTGGAGCTCGAGCTGATCGTCATTCTCAGTACCAGTACCAGCCACTGAGCCAGATCTTTGCCTGAATATTTAACCTCAACTATTGCTGTCATCCATGTTAGACTGAATGATTTTTAATGAAACTTTCAAAACTTAATCACTGTTAGCACATTTCCAACTCATTAACTTCTGGTCAGTCCAATTAAAAGATGGCTGCCACAGCTCGTCGACATTAGCAAACACATAAATAACTAGAACTCTGTTTTGCAGATGTCGAGCTAAAACTTGATGTAGCAGCAGCTGAGTCGCTCACGACAAACACTCAAAGGGACATCTCTCAGTTTTATGAGCTCATGCGCAGCATCTCAAGATTTGACCACAATGTCCACAGCTCTGTCTTTTCTCAACGTGAGATGATCTTGGTTTAACAATTTGACACGAACGGCGGCAAAACATATACATTTCTTAAAAGAATGTTAGACCTTTGATATTATCGTTTTCGTGGGGACAAGTCCTCCATTGAGCAAAGCCTCAACAAGTTCATAATCTTTTACATTTACCCCAAACAATGCCTCTTTTCACAATCTTTGTGAAAACAACAGCTCTCCTCCGCTCTCTCTCTCTTTCTTTCCATGCCACATTTACTCATAATGAGGAGCTGCCACTCAAACTGCCTCCAGCTGCACTTATTGCAACACAGGACAAGGCAGCTCAGCTGGGATTAATGTCTTAGTTGCATTTGGTGAAACAGAGTTTTGAGCAATAATCTGGAGGAAAGAGTTGGGGAACAAAGACTGCCTGCTGCAACTCTCTGGATGGGATGTATGAAATCAAGCTTGTGTATTAAAACACATGCATTATGCATAATGAGCAGAGGCCACAGGAAAGGAGCAGAGATAGACAGGAGACGTCTTGTCATCACTAAAGGAGAGCGATGGAAAGATGGACAAAGACGATGTCCCAAGAGGCTATGCACTCATTCTGCATGGCTGCATATCTGTCGCCATGGAAACTGTGTGTGTGTTTGTACTGACAACCAATGCTGAGCAAGAAGGTGAGTGTCATTAGGAAGAGAAATAAAATGTATGTGCGACATGAAGGGCCTCCCACTGTGTTTGTAAAAATACTTTCAAAACTCGCTGTGATCACACGCCACATCATGCATGCGTGTGTGTTTGTGTTTAGAGAGAGTCTGTGGACAGCAAGATCTTATCGTTTCTAACCGAACCGGGGCCCTCAGTTGATGAGTGATCTGCCGTATGGTGTGATTGATGAAGGACGAAGTGATGAACACTTGATGAGATGAAAGGATGAGGAACCATCAGCATAAAAACACAAACGCACCCGGACTCATGAACACACATTGACAGATGACTCTTATGAAGAAAAAAAACTTACTAAGGTAGCCGACATAAATGGATACTTGAAGAAAGACAATGCACTGAATCAAAAAACACACTGAAATAATACCACCATGGAAGATGAGGTGATGGGGATAGATGGGGTGTTTACAGATTAAACATTTTCTTCAGGCCAACAGAATCATGACATCAAAATCAAGAAAGAGGGTGTGCAGACATTCACTGTTCCCAAAAATCAACTATGTACACACAAAAATGCAAAAGGCTGAAAATTTCCATTAAAACTGATTTTAGTATAGTGGTGATGAGAAGGTATTAAGACCATCCAGACTAAAAAGATAAATGCCCAAATTACTCAAAACAGTAACTCCCTCATGCTATCTGGGCCTATCAGATGTTAAAAGTACTAAATCACTTTTGTATTGTTAAATCTCCTGCCGTTTAAAATATGTAATTCCAAAAACTAAAGGAATGGCAACATTTTTAATTCTTCAGGCATGAATGCTGGTGAAATCAGATTTTTTTTTAATTGAAGTTGTTTTAAACTGTAATTTACTAACATGTTTAGATGTTGTTACCTCCAAGTTAGCAGAGTGAGGAAGAGACAGAACATGATACAGGACAATGTGAGCACTGTGGACAGGAGGAAACAATAGAACATGTCATTTTGGTCTGTCAGAAATATGAACATCACAGAAGGCATATGATAGAACAATTAGGGAACATCAAAGAAACATTTAGTAAAACAAATATATTACAAAAGGAAAGAACAAGTAAAAGTATTCAAATCGTTGTACTTTTTTTAGAAACACAAAATAAGAAAAGAGAATATAAACATGTAGACATAAAGCCATTTTGATCCACACTCCATACCAGTAGGTGGCGGTAATGCACATCTTCCGTTGTTTGCCAATCGCCATAAAACTCCATTAAGAAGAAGAAGACCCTTTGGCCAGTCATTGTTCTGTTTTGCACAGACAACACGGTCCTCCTGTCCTGTTTCCTAGTTCTAGTCCGAGTCTGTACCCGTCCTGTTTATGCCTGCCTGTTCCCGTTATTGTGTTTTATTTTAAGACATCTAAACTGAAACCCAGTTAGAACCCATAGAAAGTCCAGTTATTTTTTTTTGTTGTTGTTGTTGTTTTTTTTGCTTAATAAATATTTTTTAAACATTTTATGATAAGTTCTGCCGCATTGTTTAACTCCAATATTGATGTTTTCTCATGAATTTCAAAGGCTCATGATTCTCATCCATCCATTATCTTCTGCTTGTTCTGGAGTCAGGTTGTGCGAGCAGCAGCTTGAGTAAGGATGCCACATCTTTTTGAGCTCTTCTTAGAGGACTCCAAGGTGTTCCCAGGCCAGCAGTCTTTCCAGTGTGTCCTGAGTCTTCCCCGGGATCTCCTCCCTGTCAGACAAGCTGGAAAACCTCCCTAGGAAAGCAACTCGAGAACATCCTTACATGCCCAAACCACCTCAAAAGGCTTCTCTTAATGTTAAAGAGCAGTGGCTTTACTCTGAATCTCTCTCACATATCTGAGCTTCTCACCCTATCTGTAAGGGCAAGTCTAACAACCCTGCAGAGAAGACTCATTTAGACCACTTTTATCAATAATCATATTCTTTTGGTCACTACCCAATGTTTGTGACCATTGTTGAATGTAGAAAACTAGACCGACCGGTCAACAGAGCTTCTCCTTGCAGCTCACTTCCCTCTTCACCACAATGGACCGGCACAGAGTATGCACTATTGCAGAAGCTGTGCCTATCTGTTTGTCAGTTCATGGCCTGCAATCCACCCTTTTGTCTCTATTGTTTCACAGACACTGTTCTACGACCCAGACCTGCATTGTTCCTGCTAAATCTGAGATGTGACCATGGGTCAGATTCTTGTCTAGCACCCCTGAATACCTTGCCAGGAAGACTAAGGGCAGTGTCTCTGTAAAGGTAGTCCTCGACATACGACGTAGATCCGTTCCTACGCAGCATCGTAAACCGATTTTCGACGTAAGTCAGAATGTATGTAAATGCATGTGACGTACCTGTTTTACCAAGCGCGTAAACTGATTTTTGACGTAAGTCCATGGTGATGGCTTTCCTTTTCCTCGATGCACTGCCATCAGAAGAGTCCTCCTTGCGTTTGGGAGCCATAATGAAGGGCTAATGGCCTACTGGTATGCTAGTGACACCGTCCTCCTCCGTACAGTAGTACCTGTACATGTATTCCTCCGCCGCTGCTGCACCGCGTACTGTATTCTTCCGCAGCTGCGCCGCTGCATTATGACATTTAACGACGTAAAACCGACGTAAAACCGACGTAACCGCATAATGTGAATAAGGGAGATGCGTCGTAACCTCGAAACATCGTAACCCGAGACCATCGTAACCCGAGGACTATCTGTAATTGGAACACAAACTCCCGTCTCCCTTTTTGAAAAAGGGAACAAGCACCCCAGTCTGCCAATCCTGTGGCACTGCCCTCAACATCTATACAATATTGCAAATTCGTATCAAGACAACTCAGCCACACCCAGATCTTTGAGGAACTCAGGGCAGATCCCTTGGACCTTGGAACCCTGCCACTGCAGATATTTGTTTGATTCCCTAGTCCTGGTTATGACTAGAGAGGTTCAGTTTCTTTTGAAAGCACATAACTCTGCCTTAAAGACTGGAGACAAGGTCCAGTACACCATTGCAAGGACTGAGCTGAGAATAGGTATCAAAGCAACTAAGGAGGAGTACAAGAGATAAATAGATGACCATCTAACTCATAATAACTGACAGCAAGTATGGCTGTCTTTAGCAGGATCTCCAACTTCATGTCAGGAACCTGGTTTTTGGATTCGGACAGCCAGACAACAAAAGTAAAAGCAAGAACAGTTTTATTTATTTTGCAGCTGCACAAGGTGTCAGAATCTAACTGTGATGACAGATTCTTGCAGGCTGAGGGAGAGAGTCAACTGTCAGCAATGATGTCACTGGCAAAGCAGCTGCAATACGTAGCTTGTGGGGGGTCAAATCGAAGGGCAGGGTCCAGATAACGAAGCAGGGTTCATACACAGGTGAGTTGGAAAATGTTGTTTTTTATGTTTTCTGACTATATTTTCAGAAATTTATGTTGTTTGTATGCTTTCTGCAGATATTAAAGTAAATG
>JARVGV010000527.1:11254639-11266015 GCA_031762435.1 Hypsolebias longignatus
AAACATTTAGTACGCGCGTAAACGAGTCCGCCGCGTTTTTTTTTTTTTGTGTGTGTTTTTTTTTTTTTTTGCGCGTCTGGGTCGCAGCCTTTGATCGAGTCCAAACAGTCCAGACACGTCAGCGCGTAAATTCACCTCCGGTTTCTTGCTGGACCAAGAAAAAAAAAAAAAAAAAAAGATTTAAAAGTGAAAACAAACAAACAAAAGAGTTTTCCTTCGAGCTGATCTGTGCGTAAAACAGCGCAGTTTGGAGATAAATGCGGAAGAAGAAGTGAGGTCTTAAAAACTGCGGCGCTTGCTGCGCCTCTTCTCACACTTCAGCTTTCTCCTCTTCCCCACCCCCTCTTCTTCTTGCAGCCCCCACCGGCTGCCCCAGCGGGTCACTGCTTCAGGGGCGCCACGTCACCGCCTTAACCCTTGCATCCCCGGAGAGAAAGATTTGTGCAGAAGGAGAATCTGCAGCTTTAGGAAGTTTCTTTTAATTTGCTCCAACTGCAGGCCACAGCTGTAATTAGTCTGAATTAGTTTATTCATTGCCACTTTTTTGTTGTTGTTCATATTTCTGCAAACAGACTCGCCCTTTTTAACCAAAATGTAAAATTCAATCTGAGAGGACATAAATTCTCTCAGAACAAAACAAGCTCATGATAGTTTACAGAACTCTGAACTGACTCCGAGTGGTTTGAAACATCTCCACCCAGCAGGACCAGCCCCATCAGCAAAATCTGCTTTAAGTTCATACCTCACCCGATAATAAAAATATGTCTAAAAATGTGTGTTGCAGTTTGAATGAGAGAATATTTATTTTTGAATCTTAATGCCACATTTTCCATTATTTAGGTTGTGCATGCACAAGCACTGATTCACTGTTTTCACATTTCTCAATGTTTTTTGTATATTTTTATACAACTTAATATGCAATAAAATGTGAAGCTCATACAGTGTGGTAAAATAAACACTGTATATTTTAATAAAATTCATTTAAAAAAAGTACAAATATATTCTCAAACAAAACAATGGGGTTTTTCATCAAACAGACGAGATACAGGATTCAGTAAAGCCTCCATTGACTCCTGTTATATTTTATCTTAGTGTTCTTTTAAAAATTGGACACAAAGGGTTTTATTTAATAAAAATTGAACACTGTAGAAATATAAAAATTAAAACATGTGGCCTTTAGAGTCTTCTGCCGCTCGCTGTTTATGGATATTTAAGATATGACTTGTAGTTTTTGCACAGCGTTTGTTTGAAGTTCACTTTTCCGTCTGTTTTTTTCCCCATCCTCTCATCATAGTGACAAACTGGTTACCATGGTGACCAAAGTTAGCTACTAGCAGCAACTTTAACACCACTTTTGACCTTTGCTCTCTTTACGCGCCTGCAGTTTATTCATTGGAGACTCAAGATTCTTATTTTGTCACACGTGCAGTTTTAGAAAACAGTCAAAGGTGTAATAGGCTTGCTAAATAAAAAATAATTAGAAAAATGTTGATTTGAAAAAAGATAAGCGAACAATTAAATCCAAACTGAGCGCAAAGTACAAAAATACATTTGAACACAAATAAGTATGCGTTACATGTTCAAGGTTATTGTGCAAAGCATTAACAACAATCGTTAATCATAAACAAACATTAGAAAAAGGTTTATTTTTAAATAAATTAAAGTGCAGTAAATGAATGAATGAATAAATAAATAAACTAGAAAGTTCTTGGAGAAACTCAGGTCACATTGCGAACATTTTAAAAGTTTATTTGTTTTGGGTTCGCTCTCAAATTTTAGCTCAATTTGGCAAAAATAAAAAATAAATGTCTTTTATTTTTTTAAGCTATTTTGGATTTTTTTTTTTTTCTTTTCTTTTCTTTGGATTCTGTGATGGGGAACGTTCTCAGCCGTTTACCAAATTTTAGCTCTGTATAAAAGTAGCCGCATTTAAATTTAGCTTTGGTGGCCATCTTGAATTTTTTAATTTTAATTCAGTATTTATGTGTAATTGCTGTCAACACCAAATTTACACTTAACATCTCTAAAAATGGCTGATTTAAAGTTTGTTTGAAGGAGAAAAATGGCGTCTTTATTTACAAATTGCATCGCCATGGTAACTCGAAACTCCAATAAATGTAATGCATCACGGTGCCGAGCCGGTCGTTTTGATATATTTGTGGGGGTACACGTTGAGGTTGGGGCTGCATTAAAGTTGAAGTAAGGTGTATAATAGTAGGTGGCTGCCTTTAAAGACAGTCCCCAATAAATAAACAAAATAAATACATAAAATGCAGTTTTTTCTTGTTTGGATTTTGACTAAATTGATGTTGAAATGTTTGACACTCTGCAGTTAGTTCACATATATTCTAGTTTAATTTAAAACTTATAACATTTGACGACGTTTCATTTGTTTTGCTCACTTTACAATAACAGCGAGCTGCTTGTGTGACGACCTCGTCTTTCTTGCAACATCACTGCTGCAACTAAAGGACGTGTCCAAACTGAGCTCAGGCCTGATGAACGGCCTTTCATCCAGCTCACCTCAAAGGATCAGACTGTTGTATTTGAACAAACACCTCAGGCCTCAAACTCGAGCCTTACCTCATAATTATGACAATCCTAAATGGGCTCATGGCTGAAACTGCTGACCAGTTCTCTGCTTCACACTTGGCTTGTTTTGGGTCAACAAAGCTCCGGAGATACGATCGGAGGTGTCAGGTGACTCCCACTCGCAGATTCCTTCTCAAACAGAGCGTTAACACCTGTTGGCGCAAACTTATTTCTTACAGCCACCTCTGCAGTCCTCAGCTGTGTACACAGTTGTGTTGCGTCTTAAGCCGTTCATGCATGTCGTTACGTTGTAAACACATTTAGACAGGAAACATCTGTAATGTGCATCACAAAACGCTGCGGCAGCTGTGCAGGAGACAACACTCGCCCTCCGCAGCATCCAGCCCCGATGTGAGCCCATCAAGCTGCAGAGCGTGGGCAAATGTTTGACTCTGCAGACGTGATGTTTCTCATTTGTCGTGGGGGGGGGGGGGTGTGTAACACGGTTGCTCTGTCCCAGGCCCTGCGTGCACGTGTGGCGACCCCTGATGTGTGTGACACAGCTGCCACAGGTTAAAAATTAGACGCTCAAACTTGCCTCTGGTTCTCATTGGCTGCCATATTGTTTTTAGTAAATGCTTAATGAAATTAAAGGCCTATCATTCCCCTAAGGAACGCATCACGCCTGTCGGATTTTCATTCAAGATGGCCGCCACGTCTTGTGAGATGCTCAGAGTGTGCGTTGAGGGCGACTCTCAGCTAATATCTCTCAGTTTTAACTAAATGTCCACAAAAATGACTGAGTTACAGCTATCTATATGTTGGCTAATGCTGATGTGGATATTTGTCCAATGATTACATATTGAGAGTTTCATTTAGATTGACAGTGCTTCAGAAGATATTTTGCTAACAGACTAACAGGCTTTGACACCAGCAGTTTGAACACAGGCTTTGAAAATTTTCTAAAGTTTAGTACTCATAATATGTGTTGAAATTGACTCTCAGCTACTAATACGTTAAATCTTTGCTCAATACTTGTAAAATATGCTGACTAGCCGTTTTGGTGTTTTATAGTCTCGTTAGCTGTGGCGGTCGTCTAGGATTGTGTTGCCTCCAAAATGCATTCAGTTGTAGTCGTGCAAACAAGTGTCAGTTCTTGCAAATTTTTATTAAAATTCATTCAGTGGTTCAGAAGATATTTTGCTAACAGACAGAGTAGACTCCAACACCTCATGTCAGGGTTTTGAAAACAAATGACCGAGTCACGGCTTGGACTGTAAGTTGTGGATGACTGTCAGTTACTACCACGCCTGATATGAGCTCAGCGTCTGCAGCAGTGGGTGAGTTACAGCCAGTTTTGTGTTTGATGAGCTCACTTAGCTGTGGCAGCCATCTTGAACAGGATTGACTCCAGATGTTTATCACTTACAGATGTGTTTCCATTCATTGCTTTTTGAGAGTTTCATGCAAGTCTGTCCACTGGTTCACAATATATTTTGCTAACAGTCCTGCAACGTTCACCATCAGATGAAAAGGTGATGGTGCCAGTTTCTCTGTGGACGTTGTGCAGAGTGGGCAACATGTGCACAGCATGCATGACTTCATGGAAAACACACCCAGTGGCCCCAGGTTTATGGCGGACCGGTGACCCCAGAGGTGAGCCTGGCTGAACAACTGAGACGGCTGCAAACCGGTGAGCTAAGACTGCAAAGCATGCTGGGACATGACTTTATGCCAAAGCACTAAACTGCCATCTTTGCGTTCGTTCTCTAATGCACATCAGTCATAAAAGAGCGCTCCATCACTGCTGCCCGTCCTGTAGGTCTGCATCTGTCTGCGTGAGTTACGGCCCGTGTGCATACTTTATGAAGCGGCGATATAACGCGGCGCTCCACTGACAAACAGAGACGTCCCTTGAACATGGTGCCAGGCCTTTCAGCATGCCACCCTCCGTCCATCTCCTTCTTCTTCAGATTTTTTTTTTTGATTTGCAGCTGCTGATGTAGCAGCCAGAACAGAAACAAAGCTAGCTT
Source organism: Hypsolebias longignatus (assembly GCA_031762435.1). Classification (NCBI taxonomy): domain Eukaryota; kingdom Metazoa; phylum Chordata; class Actinopteri; order Cyprinodontiformes; family Rivulidae; genus Hypsolebias; species Hypsolebias longignatus. The sequence goes on from JARVGV010000527.1 coordinate 11,259,205, forward strand.
TGTGACCCCGACCCCCCTCCTAGATGTCTGCTGACGCATTTGCTTGTCCTCCATGTCATCCCCGAGCCCGTGCTTCCCTTCCGATCTTTCACTAAAAACTTCTTTTCTTCCTTTTATCATTTTTTTCTCTCTCCACCCCCTCCTCCCTTCTCCTCACATCTGCAACAGCATCGTGCAGACTGAGTCATGCGATCAGCGGCTCCTGCCTCAGAGAAGAAAAGGGGGGGGGGGGAGACGTGTGTATCGATAGCCATTTTTGGTCCAGCTGAGAGGTCAGAGGTCAACTCAGTGCTGATCCAATGAGTTGGAGCAACACAGAGCGCAGTCACTGTTCCCCTTCTTTTAGTTCTTTTAGTTCTGTGGTGCAGGCGTCTCTCTTCAAAGCCCGGCTGTGATTAAAGACGTGATTAGTGAAATTCAACGTGGACCGAGTCTCACTTGGACATGAGCCAGAGCTGGACACGCTGTTCAGTGAGCAGATACCACGTTCTGTATACGTTTAATTGTAAATGATTCTTTTAAGACATGCTCATCACCTGCTAGACTCCAAGATTTTAGACTGAGATCGTCTGATGTTGGGAAATGACAGAGCTGCAGCTGAAAGTTGGCTCAGCTATTTCCACATAAAACATTATAATAACAGTAAAACTGACAACATTATAGCCATTTTTTTCAGTTTGTTAATGCCACTTGGCCGTGGCAGCCATCTTGAATTGGATTCATTCTTATTCTGAAATACCCAACAAACAAAATGTATGCACAAACTGCAGTTGTAGCACCTGGAGTATGAATGAGCCTCAGCTATAACACAAAACTGAGCTCAGTCTCTGTAGAAGAACAAAGTGATGTTCATTTTATTTTATTTTCATAATGTTTGGGATTTTCGAGGTCAGTTAGCTGTGGCAACCGGCCTAAACTGGGTTGATGCCAAAAGTTAAGATAATGATGTAGTGCAATGATTTATTTCTGAAAGTTTTATTGTGTGAATGTGTATGAAGCATTCATTGTGATCCATTTTTCTGCTGCACGTTTTTCAGCATCTTTCTCGCTCCACAACTTTTGTGCTGTTTCGACAAATCATCTATTAAAACGTTTGGCTCGTTCAGGAGAAGTGTGCTTTTGGTGTTGGTGCAACTTTAGCTTTTTTAAATATTTAACCTTTTCTGCCACTTTTTTTTTCCTCGTAGAAAAAGAACTGAGCTCGTTTTACATCCTTCAGATCTTTAGATGTGTTTACAACCTGCTCCTTTCACATTTTGCTCTGCTTCAGCTTCTTTCAGCTTCTTTGTGCAAATGTAAACTTTTTTCAGCTACTTTCAGCTGTTTTCCAGTTGTTTTGTGCTCTTTTCAGATGATTTCAGCTAACTACCGGTACATTTTTGTGCTTCTTCTAACTTATTTCTGCAAATTTCAACTTGTTATGCTCCTTTCAGCTTTTTATTTGCAAGTTTCAGCTTTTCCTACTATTCCAGCCACTATTTAGTTGTTGTATGCTGTTTGCGCTCATTTAAACTTTTTCAGCCTAATTCAACAAAAATGTGCTCTCTCTCCACTTTCTTAAGCTTCTTTCTGTTTTTAAGCTACCTTTCAGCTTTTTGGTTGTTGCTAATTTCAGCTTTTTTTCCATGTAATTTCATTAGTGCTCATTTCTGCTTCTTAGGCAAACTTGGTCTTTCTGCTTTCTTCTGCTAGCTTGATCTAGCTTTTCAGTTACCCTTAACGTTTTTTAGCTAACTTCAGCTGTTTTAAGATAAAGTTCAGTTTTTTTGTGGCAATTTCTGCTACTTTCACCCCAATTAACTTCTTTCAACTAATTTCAGCTTGTATGTTCCTTTCAGTTTATTTCTACTAGTTTCAGTTGCAGTTTTTCAGCTACCATTTAGCTGTTTTAAACTGTTTCTTATTGCTTTTTCAGCTAATTCCATAGTTTTTTAAAGCTCGTTTCATTTTTTTTTTCCTGCTTCCTCTGATATGCTTTTTTCTGCATTTTCAACTCCGTTGAAGCTTTATTTGTTTTCTTGCTAATTTCAGCTTTTTATAATTTATTTAATAACTTCTGTACTCATTTCTGCCTATTTCAATCAGCAAATATGTTCTTTCTTCGGCTAATTTAGGCTTGCTCTTCCTTTTCAGCAACAATTCAGCATGGTTTTTTTTTTTGGCTAATTTCAGCTGTTTCTCAGCAAGTTCTTCAGCAATACGCATTCACACTTTGGAGAAAATGCAGTTTCTTCAGTTAAAATTGGTCCAGTGGATCGTGAGCATTTTTAGAAACAGATAAACACACATTTGAAAACAAAGCCTATTGTTTGATTAGCCTTTGGGCTTCGATTATAATGAAACCCCAAAAAGTCAAGCATTAAAAGTATCAAATTGGCGAACTGAAGCTGTTCACGTCTAAAGATCTGAGACAAATCTGACTTTAGTCATGTTCCCTTCGAGGACTTTATGCTGAGCAGATACTCAGTTCGACTTGACTCAATCATCAGCTGCTGCTGGTGCAATAACAGGAAGTGCGGCTAGTTGTAGGTCACTGACTGAGCTCCCTCATCCACTGCAGCCATGCTTGTCAACAACAATAGAGTGTCTGTAAACACTGTGTTGATCATGAGACTGAGTGAATGTGGCAACACCACAGGAATGAGTGAAAAGTTCAGCCTGCGTACCAAAGGGATCTCCAGGCGCTACGTATAAATAGCACACTACTTAGAGCACAGTTCACGTGACAATCCTACAAATTTTACACTTTTCACGTGTCATTTTAGAGCGTCAAAGGACAATCCAAACCATCAGGGTTAGCCTTGAAAAGTTCAATACAGTACTGTATATGAAATTTACTTCTTGGAAAACAAATCATTGTGGCTTAATGATAGATAATCAATCAAACTTTTGTAGGTTTTTAAACACTGCAACGTTTTGCACACAAATTTAAAATTACAGTGCAGGTTTATAGACGTACCAAACTGAATAATATTCCAACGTTTTTCAAATTTAAACACAAGCAGCACTGAAAAAAAATGTGTTTTTATTAAAAATAAAAATTAAAATTAAAAAAATTCCTGACAATCTTTACATATTTGGTCATTCATGTTCTGGCATCCATCATGTGGTGCTGCAGCACCCTCCACACCTCTACTTCCTGGTGCCTTATTATTATTATTATTATTATTTTCTTTTTTCATTTACCCTTTATTTATACAGGTAGTTTCATTGAGTCACAAGAACTCATTTTCAAGAGAGACCTGTTTTTGGGAAGGGCCTTGCTCAGGGGCCCAGAGTGGGGCAAACGAGGGTGGAGGCAGGTGTGGGTGTTTCACCTTTTCCATCCACATTTTGATGTTGACAGTACCAGGAGTTGAGCCTGCGGCTTTCCGATCACAGGCCCATCTTCTCTTACCTCTGCACCACCACTCCCCAAGTATAAAATGATAAAATGACAAAGGGCTTTGTATTCAATCCAGTTCAATTCAGTTTACTGTATTTATATAGCGCCATGTCACAACAGAAGTCATTTCAGAGCACTGAACAGAAAGTCATAACGTTAATAAATGCAAACGAAAAATGCTGCAAATACCAAAATCATTAAAAAAACACCAAAACAACTTTAAGGATGTCAGAGCTGAGCCAGCTACTAGACACTGCATCATCTCTTATCAGGACTATGGAACTATCAGTGTACACAGATTAACTCACTGCCTTCATTTGCCTCCTCATGCATTAATGTATTATGATGTCATCAGTACATTGCTGTCTCTGTGCTGAGGTCTTTTTTTGTTGTTGCAACTTTCACACTGTGTCCCAGGACACAGTGCGAGATATGATTTTATTTTTACACCTCCTCTTCGCTCGTGTTTCCATTTTCCTTATCTAAACGAAAAGGACAGCACCTCGCAAGGCCGCGGCCTCAGACACTTCTGTTTCCCCATGTCTGTTTGTTTATGTGTTCTCGGACGGGCTGTACTGAAATGTAATTTTGTTGTGCTTCGGTGCAATGACAATAAAGCGGATTGATTCTAAAGTAAGAAATGATGCAAGCTCACTCCAAAAAAAACAAAAAAAAAAACGTCCGTTAGCCAGACCACTGGGACTGAACCACCAAGTCAAATGGAACCAGACCCACTGTAAAAGCATTGTAGCTGAGCGGCCACTTTCTAAAGTCATATTACTTTCATAGTATGCAAGGATACATAAAATGTCTCAACTAATGAGAGGTTTTTTAAAGTAAGGAAACAAAAAGTCATTACTAAAGTTTAAGTCCTGCAATTATTTTACTAAAACAATCCCTTATATGCATCTAGTTATTCATACCATTAACCTGGATTTCATTTAGCTGCAGTTGGGACCGTTTTGGTGATTTCCAATGTCGATAAACAGCTAAAAATAGTTGATCTTTTGTAGTAAAAACGTCAGGAGCTACTTTAGCTTTCGTCCCTTAATAGAGACGGAGAAAGACATGTTTATGTGGCGTGCAGTGAAACACTTCACATGAAGCAGTCTTGACAGATTCATCTGGCTCGGATGAGATTGTTTTGCATCTCTCAGCCCCTCTTCTGCTGAACCCCCCATCCCCTCCCCCGGGCCCATCCAGCCATCTTTGTTTCCAGCAACAAGTGGCCTCTTCCACAGATGAATTTTCACATGCGTGGTAATCCAGTCTGCTCCTGACATGAACCAAATGGCCGTGCGCTCCAAGGTGACAGCTACGAGGGACGTGGGTTCATTGTTTACCTAAATATTACATGTGATAACAAGAGCACCCTCCTCAACACTCAGCCCACCCACTTCTTTGCTTTTTTGGAGGGAGTTCTCTTGATCAACCTGAGTGAGTGTCGAGCCACTAAAATAAAATTTTAGTGCGGTGGTAATGTTGCGGAGCAGCATGGCGCCGCAGCTGACGGGAGGGATCGTATCTGTGCGCCGCCTCGTGTCAAAGCCCCCGCCGTCTGTCGTCGCACCCGTGCATGTGGCTCGGGATGTGGCGGGGCCTGAGAGGTCAAAGGTCAGCACATAAAACAAAACCAGAATTACAACACAACCATGTTTCCGTGCAGCGGAGGCTATAAAAGAAAGGCGAGGAACCAGTCAGCGGACGATTTCGTTCATAGTTTTGTGGAGAGACACACGGTCACCCCCCCCCCCCCACCCCGGGGAGTGGGTTTGTGTCACGGTTAAAAGTACACTCCTTGTGGAGAACAATAAAAACAAGGAATGCCTCCAATTTGGTAATTAATGTAGTGCAATTAAAGCAAGTTTTCTTTTGTTTCCCCTGAGCTGCTTCCACTGACCGCAGCTTTTTAATGAATGTGCCTCGAGTGTGTCCGAATCTGGACTCACGCTCATGTGGTTGCAAGACGTTCGTTTTCGCGCACACCTTTCACGGCCCACGAGACACAGTTTGGCCATAAAGCTATCACGAAGAAAGGCCGCACGTTCCAGCACGTTGTGTTCCCATGTGTCTCCATCCGGGACGCTCTGCCTGTCTGAAGAGTCGTGCAGCTGAACGTCCGAGCACATGTCTGCGTTGACGAACACGTCCGCAGACTTCTGTCCATGCAGTCGCACAAGGTGAAGCTGCTCCTGGAACGAAATGAGATGATTTTTTATCAGGCAACTACGTCAATGAGAGACGGTTTTGTTGCTTCGGATGGAGCAGGGCCCTTCAGTCTGCAGTGAACATGTGTGTGAACATGTGAGCAGAGCATTGTAAAGCTTTTCTGGGGAGTTATCCATTAATTTGGGGTTAAAGTCCATTTGCATCTAGACAAAAGAACGTGGGTCATCCATCTCAATGCTGAGGGGTAGGTGGGTAACTCGGGGAGGGAACGGGGGAGGGTGTGTGTGTGTGTGTGTGTGTGAGGGATGAAGGTGAAGCGCCTTCTTGCAGATAAATCTAATGCCCTCAGGGGTGCGTTTACATAGGTGAGGGCTGACTGTTCTGCAAGCTGAGAGTGATTTATCTGAAAATTCCACGAGTGACACGTACACATGCACACAATAACATGCACGCACACAGACACACAATAAGACATGTGCTCCTAACACTAAATCAATTCCTTGATATCACTGTGTTCTTGAGGTTTGTTGCCTTTTTAAGACCTTTGGTACGATCATCTATATTGACGTCAGGTTCCTTATTGGGACCAAAACCTGGTTCTTGCCCTGTGGAACCTCATTTTTAAATCAAGGGTTGAGTTTAGGACTAACAAGTGAATGGAGTTCAGGATTCGGGTACAATTAAATAAATCTCTTTCTCCACAAAATGAAATTTGTCCAGAGCCACAAAACTATCTTAAAGATGAAAATTATTTTTTTTAATTAATTAAATAATACAATTGTTTTTTATTTTATTTGATACAATTACATAGAAAGTTGTTAGATTTTAAAATTTTAAAAAATGAGTGAATCACATAATTTTCTCCAATTACGACTGATATTTACATCAACACTTTTAAAAAGTTTTCACTGAAGCATTTACTTCTAATTGTCCTTGTTCTCTAAGTGACTTATGTTTGTAGAATGCCTTAATCCAATAATGTGCACGTAAACTGCACTTTGGAAATTTTGTGAGGTATGAAAAAAGTCTAATTTTCAAGCTGATTTTTAGAAATGAAACAGAATTTTCTGTTGTTTTTGTTACAGAAATATGACGAGAACCGCTGCGGAAATGTTTCCATATTATTATTATTTTACATGTTATTTTGAGGGAAAGCTTTAAAAGGGTACAGGAAAACCAGAGAGCTGTGGCCCATGAGCCACAGGTTGCAGACCCCTGGTTTCGGGTCTTTTTATATACTGTACAGTATACTATATA
>JARVGV010000527.1:11315686-11331606 GCA_031762435.1 Hypsolebias longignatus
TTTTCAGTCAGAATGAATGAAAACGGTCATATCTCAGCCAAAAATTGGTTTATAAATATGGGGAAAAAAATCCATAAGTCGTTTCAGCAAGTCGCATGTAAATTATGCAAAAAAACCTGTGACTTATAGGCTGAAAAATACGGTAATCTTGACCTTCTTAGTTCAAAAACACATTTGATTGCTCATTAATCATGTCAGTCATTTCCCAGTCAATTTGTTTGTTGACGTGAGGTCAAAAAAAGCTGCCTGGTAGTGATGAACTCTTGTTTGCTTCATCACTGTAGGTTGAGTCCCCAAATGGCAGTCCACAGTTCAAATCCAGATCTCGTTTAATTTCACTAGAAAAAATATTTTAATTTGCACGTGTTTTGTAGTATTAAGGGTCATTAATTTGAAGCAAAATAGATTTTCTAGCATTTACTTTTAATTCCTGCTCGCAGGCCGGCAGATTTTATTTTTCAAGCTCGATAAAATAAACCATGACTGTTGAGATGGGAGGAAAACTGGAGGTTTTTACCCCCACAGTGTTTATTCTTCCTGTGGACATTTAAAAACCTATGTCCCACATTCAGAATTTTTTTTTTTTTTTTTTTTAATTTGCAATGATGCTCTAAATTTAAAAACAAAATTATTCAAGCGATCACATCGAATGTAACCTGAAGTCACAGAAAACAAACCTAGTTTGACAAATCCACTCACTGACTGGTCAACAAATCTTGGCCACATCAATTGATATGTTTTTTAAAACTTGTCGCCTGGAGAGTTGACAGACATCCAGAGTACATGACTACAGAGGTTTTTAAATTATTTCTAATAACATAAAACATGCAACAACAAAAAAGATATAAAGCGTTGCATATACTTGCTTATTTCAAAAGATGTTATTTTAAATGTTAAATTTATTGAAATGTCACAAAACATGAATCTATTTTATATTATGTTTAATAAATATTATCCATGCATACACACATTTCTTTTACCTGTTTTTATTATTATTTGGTTGATTTTACGTGTGTGTGAACATATTTATGTGTGCGTACAGATTTCTTTAGGTGCACCTCACTGATTTTTTTTATTGAAAATCTTTTGTAGGCCAAACATTATACAATTATTTAAACGTTTGGAAAAATTGCCTTCAAATGACGAGTTGAGAGAAACCTCCTGCCTCATAGCTGAACATGCAGAGTGCACATACTGTCATAGTGTCCTGCGTTTTGATTCATAAGTGATGTTTTATTACTTCTAGGAGCTGCGGAGGTCGAGGCGGAGAAAAATGTCCAGGAGGGTGGAGCAGTGCAGCCCAAAGAGTCAGAGCTGGCTCCAGAGCTGAGAGGAGCAGGAGCTCCACAGGCTGCAGGAGACGAGGCTCACGCTGCGCCTCAGGATCAGGCTCCAGCTGGGGACACGGGGGCTGAAGTTGGGGGTGCTAAAGCAGACGCTGCAGCAGCTTACAAGGAGGATGACAACGCTGCGCCTGCAGGAGAGTCTCAAAAGCAGAGCGAGCTAGGAGCAAGAGGAGTGCCACTAGGAAACAAAAAACCTGATGACCATCCACCTGTGGCTCCAAACGATCAGGCTGAACAAGTGAAAGTTGACGAGAGAGGCGTAGATAAAGAAAAAGACACCATTGACAACCATAAAGAAAATCTCAAAGAAGTTGAGTCCAGACGGGAGAAGGAAAGACTTGATGTGGAGGTAAAGGACAACGTGGCCCAAGAACAGCAGCCGGAAAAGAAAAAACTAGAGAGAGAGCTGGAAAAAGAGAGAGAGGAAAAGCTGGCGCTACGACAGCAGTTAGAGAGGGAAGAAAAGGAGAGGATAGAAAAAGAGGTTCTGGTAAGGGTGGAAAAGGAGCGACTGGAGAGGGAGAAACGAGAGGAGCAGGAGAAAGCAAAGCTTGTGCAGGAGCTTCAGAAAGCAGTGGGTGAAATAAACGAGAGGGCAAATCAAGTGCTGCAGGTGGAGGAGACTCAGGAGAGGCTGGCTGCGCTGCAGAGGGCTGCAGAGGCAAAAATCACTAAAGAAGCTGAACAGGGGGGAGAGGGAAAAGAGGGCAAGGCTTTGAAAAACGGAGGACGAGACCTCAAAGAACAAGCTGCTGCTCAGGCAGACCCTGGAGAAGCTCTAGAAGATCATAGGGCCATCAAAGCCGAGCCCCGCCCCCAGAGCTCCAACGAGAAAGCCAGGGAGCAGGGAGACACTGATCTGAAGAGGAGACGGAGGGCACTGGGACCTAGAGAGGCTGCGTGGCCCCTGAAGGACTCCGCCGAGTCCAGAGGGGTTCCAGGGCTGGAGCCTCTGCTGGAGCTGGGGGGCTCGGACCTGCACGCTGCCCTGGAGCAGCAGCTGCTGGCCGGGGCGGTGGTGCACTCCAGGCAGATGAAACAGGCCGCAGGAGATGATGATGGAACAAAATAACACACGCGCACGTTATTTCATGGCCTAAATACTGTACTCCACATGCAGAACCTCCTCGGTGTGGACCCTGCTGCCTCACAGTCCTTCTGAAAGGACCGGGACCAAACTTTTGTTTCTTTATACTCCAAACAAAAACCCATATTATTCACCAAAGTATGTAAATATTAATTTATTTTAGTCTTTAAAGAGGAAAACTTGTGAGAGGTCACTGTGTGAATGTAACTGCATCTATGCAAACTGGGTTTGGACTGGAAGAAGTGGATTTTATGTTTTTGTCAGTTGAGTTTCCTTTTTACAGAGCAGCTCATGGAGTTTGAGCTTTATTTTGTCTTATGTTTTAAACTTGTGGTTTTCAGATGTAAATATGATTCTTTTCTTGTATTACTCACCTCAAACATAATGTGGGTCAAAGCTCTTCTGTAACTGTTGTATATTTTCAGTCCAAGGGAACAGTTGAAGCTCAATCTGTGAGTACATCATGTAGCCATACAGCCTTTTGGAATAACGAGCATTTACTAAAACATTCCACTTTTAGCTTCACACTGCTGATTTCTTAGTGCCTCTCTGTCTACATGCTGCAGAACACACTGAAACTAAACATGCCAGTTTTGATTTCTAACTTGGTGGTTTTCACTTGTTCAGACGTTTCTTAAACGAGCTGGAAACTCTGGGCTGTATTTGGCAGTTTTCATGATCAAAGTCCTTTGAAGATTCCAGCACCTCAACGTCCAGGACCGTAGCTTTGTACAAAAGTATTTTTGTATGTGTATTCAGATATTTTACTGGTAAGAATCAATAAAAAAAAATCACAAGAACAGTCAAGTTGGTGTGTTTAAATATTAGATATGAAACTTGTCTTTATTGCAGATCTGTTTTTGTATTCATTTGGCTCTCTTCTTGGCCTGCAAAACAAATGAGGAATTATTATAAATCCAAACAGGTTTTATTTAAAACGCACGTGAACTCTGACTTACTGCATTAGTAAAGCAGGTCTTCAGTGCCTGGAACTCTTGGGCACACAGGTCCTTCTTCAGCTCCTGTTTGCTTGTGGTTGTTGCTGCTACACACTTTCCATACGCTGCTGCCTAAAGCACAAAACACAAGAATGATGGAAAGTGATTTTGTGCACTTAGTACTGGTAATTGTGACTGTTGTGCATTTTTATGTTACAATGCAGTTGTTTTAAAAGGTTGCTGCTGGGGTTCATTGTGCCAAAAGGTTGCTACTGGGGTTCATTGTGCCCATTTACCCCCAAGTTCAGGTCAGAATGGCTTTACTGAAATGTGCCCTTAAACTGTAAGTGGGGGTGGGGGGATATTTCTGTGAATGTTATCTGAAGCTCAACAGATTGGAGAAGAAAAAAAAAAAAAAAGGTTGAGGGATCCCAATAAAGTAGTTTGGACACCCCTGTTTTAGTTCTAAACATTTCCATATGTGGGCCAAAACCTTGAAGAAAGGAGTTGCGAGACAAAAAAAAAAAAATGAATTAAATAAATGAATATTAAAAAAAACGTTTTTAGTTTTTTTTTTTTTAACAGCATAATACACAATATTTTGGAGGAAGGACAAAATTGACTAATTTTGGTGGAGAAGCTGTTCTAAATTATTCTAGATTCAAAAAATTAAAAGCCTCAAACACTAACATTTTATTACATTATTTTTTTAATGTAATTGATTTTATTGATTTATTGCCAAATATTGTATTAAACTTAATGTTCATTTTAGACTTTTTTTTTAAATCAATTTTGCTTTTCAACCTAAAAATATATCAAAAACATAATTAAATTTTCTACATCAGTCTCTTAAGCCTATGGGCCAAAATGATACCATCCACTGCAGTTGTGGGCCACACAGCATCACTCCAAGGGCCACAGATGGCCCCCAGGCCGCACTTTGGACACCCCTGGACTAAACACATTTTTTTTTCTGTGAAAACTGAAATGTTAGATTTGCCATTATGGTCCACAAAAGAAGTCTACCAGTTAATGTATTCATTCACAATTCTCTGCTTATTAAATATTTTTCTTAGTCATAAATATACAATTGTGTTTATTAATTCAAAGATTAGTTTGATAAATTAGTTCACATTTATAAAGAAATGCACATTTTAACACAACACAATGTTTAATGTTGAAAATAAATTCAAATGTCTCAGTAAATTTGCTGTGACTCAATCTGTTTAGTGTTTTTAACTGTTAGCCGGACTAATAATACATAAAGCAGTCTTTCTTTAAACTGTCCTCTGAACACTTACCTCTTCTGCACATTGTGCAAAAAGTTCAGAGAAGGCTCTCATCCTCTCCCGACTGCGAATCCACACATTTGACCCCGACATGATGAAAACCAGGCACTAACACAAGCCCGCTTTGTGAATGACATCAACAATAGACAAAAAAAGGTCATTTCAAAATCCAGTGCTGCTCGTTGTTTCTGTAAACGCACCAACAACCCTAAAACTGTGTAAAAGAAAATGTACTTTTTATAAAGGACGTATAGTATTCTTGTAAACCACGAAAAGCGCCATATTGATGACTCACGTACGTCACCTATGTACGTCACTACTAACGTTCCGGCAGGATATACTCAAATATGATTGGCTCGCGTACCTGTCAATAAAAGTAGGCCTCGAAGGCGGACCGAAATTTTGAAATCTGATTAGCTGTTAGCAGTGAGCTGAACACCAATAGATTTCCACAAATTCGGTTTGCTGCTTTCTTATTGGCTACATGTCAACGTAGGCCCCGCCCTCAACTATTACTGGAAAATGAGTTACCCGCAGCTTGGACTGCTAAATCATGGCAACATTTATGGAACGATTAGCTTTTCTTCAGAAAGTAAGTTAAATTTACAGGCAGTGCTTTGCGGCAAAACAAAAAAATACCTGAGAGGAAGATGACAAGTACAGCGTTATGTTGACATGTCTTTTTTTAGTTTATGTTCAAAGCTTGCTATTAGCCTCCTAGCTAACAACATTCCTTCTACCGGTATTCGTGTTATCCTGATGTCAGGTTTATTAAAGTTAAAAGTATTTTGTTGAAACTTTATCATGCTTACGAATAGGGAATCTCTTTGTACATTTATCTCAATATTTATTCCAACAATGTAAGGTTCCCACCCTCATGAAGGCTACAGCAGATGATGAAACGCCCTGTCCTGGCTACCTTTTCAAGGAGATTGGAAGTATCCTTGGTTGGCAGTTTCACCTGATATCTTCTGGACTTTCTCGAGTTTTTCAGTGCTATCACTACATAGATATCTGATATACCTTTTGATAACCTGATATGTCTGATTTGTCTGAGCAGCTTGTCTAATGCTACATTAATCTAGTGATGCTGTCTGTGTGTGTCTGTCCATTAAAGTGAATAGTTTACTCTTGATTTTGGTTTTATCTATTGAAAGACACTGAAGTGGTAATTTAGACGTTACACTTTCACATTAATTTGTCATTATGCTCTGAATTATTATGCCTTTAACCGTAAACACCCTTCAGAGATCTGCCAGGAGTCATCCGGTTATGGTCAGTGTTTGTTGGAGTACCTTTTAGAGAGGCTACAAGTTGAATCCTGTCACGTCAAACTGAAGGTAAAAGCAACACATCAGGAGGACAATCTGTCTGCTTTTGTTCTGCTCCGAGGGTCTGTAAGGATTTTTATCTCCTGTGAGTCAGGTGCTGAAGATCTTTGTCCATCTCTGTGACCATGGGTCAAATCATTTCCTTACAGAGCTCAGAAGGAACTCCACCTTCATCCAGCAAGCATCGAGTGAGACACTGTACTTTCATCTCCTTCTTATTACTTTGTGACTGAATGGTGATGTATATTACTGTGGTTTGCCCTCAGTTTACAGTGGCCCACCTGATCCCATCCATGGCACAGCACTTTACCAGAAAGTGAGGAAGACGGCACAGGTAAGGTGCAGGGAGAAACTTATCAACACCAGAATTATCTCTGTTTTATAGGCTTGCATATGAATTAACATTTCAGTGACAGCTTTATTACAATATTTGTTTACAGGAAGTGGCTCGGTTACTTTTCTCAGATGTGGTTCTCACCAAAAGCAGTATGACTTCACACAGCATAGCTCCGCCAAGGATGGGTAAGCGTTGGGTGAATGATGTGTTCAGTAATATCTTTATCTTTTAATGCTTTTCTGTTGAAAGCAATGTTGCCCAAAACAGAAACATGTACAAGGCAATCTGTTTGTTTCTGTCTAGGCATGGGATCAACAAGCTCCCACAGGTCAGGGTTGCAGGGTTTTGGCCACAGTTCAGTGAAGCAGGGGACAGGTGAGTGTCGCACGACACAACCGTAAGTTTAATTGTTCTGTGTGTGAATTTCTTTACTGAAACATCTTTACTTGTATCTCACAGCAGGCAGTGACTCATTGTTCGACAAGATCCAAAAAGCTGCTGAGGTAGTTGCCAGCACTGTTCTACCCCCAATGGAGCAACAGGGCATCCGTCTCCATGACAACTATTACTGCGCAATCGTGGCACCGTCTGCACCCATAGAGGTTGCTGTACCTGCATGTGCCTATAACACGCCTGCTAGAAAATCTAAAGGTCAGACATTTATGTTCTCATGGAAACCTGGGGTTTCTGATTAGATTAAATCCTGGATATACAATTAAAATTAAATGTTTGAGAAATAATATTTATTAGGTAATTTCTAAGTGAGAAGACATTATATACCCTCAGCAGAAACATTATGTTAGTTTAATAAAAGTTATTTACCATGTGCCTTCACCATAGAATATGTGATGTTCCTGTCAAGAAACATTGTCTAAATCTGAATTTTATATATAAATAAGCTTCTAATAGATGCAGTACAAGAAAATGACACTGAGTTCCTTTAGAGTTACTAATTATGGCTTTATGAATGGAGAGCAGGATAAAACTTTCATTTTAGTTTTCAGACTTGCCTGCTGCTCTTGATCCAGTTGATCAGATCATCATGGATCAATTACAGAGAATGGGCAGAAATCTCTGATTTAGCTTTGTATCAGTCTAAGTAAGAATTTTATGTTGCTACTGATGATGGTGCTTCTATTTTAGAATTTTTTACCTTTGGGGTGCCTTAGGGTTCTATACTGTATTTGGATTGTGGTCTCTTTGGGACACCTGATACAGAAATTTAGTTGTCTTATTATTGTTATGCTAATATATTCAACATATCAATTCTAACATCTTGATCTGTGATCTATAACTCTAAACAGTGGTCTATTGAATGTAGCAGTTTTACATAATTTCTTGGTAATAAAAATAAAAATTGGTGTAATCTTTGACAGCAAACTTGAATTTCATAAACACGTATGTTTAGTCCAGGCATTTTCACTTATCAAATCATATCATCAAGCGTAAACTGCACTTTCTTATCCTTTGGTTTTGTCTCCTGTTTGCATTAAAGGTATGTAATTGTTTTTGTATGCGTGAGCGCATTTTTCTGTTAGCAAAATATCTCATGAAGTTATGACGTTCTCAGAAGCCAATTCTTGGTTACACATTTACAATTAACTTTTGGTGTCAACCTAATTCAAGATGGATGCTACAATAAATCAGTAAAAAACAAAGTTACCGTAGTTTCTTCTTGCTCATATTTACACAAATTGAGCTAAGTGTGGTAGTAGTTGAGCATCATCCACACAAATGTGTTTTACTTTTTACAGTGACCCAACGATGCCCAGGGCAGGTAGGGGGTGGCTGGGAGGAGACTGACAGCAACAACAGCTCCTCCCACAACTCTTCTCAAGAAATTGCATCCAACAGCAGGACATCTGTGGGCAGCAAGTCAGCTGGTACAAGGAGCCAATCAGGAGCCAGCAGAGAGAGTAATGGGGACATCTCTGAACGGTCAGTGGATATATTTACTAAAAGCACTGATGTTATTCTAAAGATCAAGGTTCAAGATTCTTTATTGTCATTTGCATCACATGTGGTACATGAGTGGAACGAAATTGTGTACTCAAGGTCCCAGTTACACCCAAAAATAAATATTCTAAGTAACAGTCAGTGTGGATTTAGAGCAAAAAACTCTACATCTATGGCTCTCATGGAATTAATAGAACACATAACTACTGCTGTCGATCAAAAACAATATTGTGTTAGTATTTTTGTTGATTTAAAAAAAGCATTTGATACTATTGACCACACTATTCTCCTTGAAAAATTTAATAAATATAGTATTAGAGGACCAGCATTACAGTGGCTATTTGAAAGACTACAGAGGTTTGAATAACATAACCGTTAAAAGTAAATATCCACTTCCCTTGATTGATTCTCTTCACAAGCAACTACAAGCAGCGGCTGTATTTACCAAGCTTGATCTAAGAAATGCCAACCATCTCATGCGCATTAAAGAAGGCGATGAGTGGAAGACGGCCTTTAGAACCCCTCTTGGTCACTTTGAGTATTTAGTTATGCCATTTGGTTTAACCAATATCCCCGCGGTTTTTCAGGCCCTCGTGAATGACGTGTTATGTGACTTTATTGGCGATTTCGTCTTTGTTTACCTCGACAACATTCTAGTTTATTCCCATGACTGCCTGCAACATGTGAAATATGTACGCATGGTTCTTCAGAGACTCTTAGAAAATCAATTATTTGTTAAAGCAGAGAAATGTGAGTTTAACATTCCCACTGTTTCTTTCCTCGGCTTCATTTTTTAGGGTGGCCGCTGTAGAACCGACCCTAAGAAGACCAGGGCTGTTGTCGAATGGCCTACCCCTGAGTCCAGGAAACAGTTACAGCGTTTCCTGGGATTCCCCAATTTCTATAGGTGTTTTATCAGGGATTACAGTCATGTCGCTGCCCCCCTGTCCCAGCTTACATCCAACTCCAAGACTTTTTGTTGGACCCCTGAGGCCAATGCAGCCTTTTGCAAATTAAAGATGTTTTCCTCCACGCCCATCCTTTGCCATCCAGACCCCAAGCATCAGTTTATCCTTGAGGTTGATGCCTCTGACAGAGGGGTGGGGACAGTGCTCTCTCAGAAGTCACCTGATGACAACAAGGTTCATCCTTTTGCCTTCTTTTCACGTCGTTTATCTCAAGCCGAGCACAATTATGACATTGGCAACCGCAGTCAAACTAGCTCTTGAAGAATAATGGCACTGGTTGGAAGGCACTGAAACCCCCTTCTTGATCTGGACCGACCATAAAAACCTCACCTACCTCAGAGAAGCAAAGCGGTTGACCCCACGCCAGGCACGTTAGTCCCTGTTTGTCAACCGTTTTATTCATGTCTTGACTTTCAGACCCAGCTCTAACAACGTCAAGCCCGATACACTGTCCCGCCAGTTCGCTTCCCCCGACATTCTCGAGTCAGAGGAGACTATTGTGCCACCTGTATGTGTTGTTGGGGCCCTCTCTTGGCCTATTGAGGGTGAGATCAGAGAGGCCCTCAAGTCAGACCCTGACCCTGGCGGTGGACCTCCCGGAACCCTGTTCGTCCCAACACTGCATGAGGGTTAAGGTACTACACTGGCCCCATACAAATAAACTTTCTTGTTACCCAGGTAAGACCCACATGCTCTCCCTGGTTAGAGCCCATTTTTGTTGGCCCTCCATGTCCACTGATGTCAAGGCCTTCATCGCAGCTCGCCCCACATGTGCCAGGAATGTCTGGTACTATGCCCCATGCTGGACTCTTGCAGCCCCTGCCGACCCCTAGCCGTCCTTGGTCTCAAATCGCCATTGACTTTGTCATGGGCCTACCACCCTCTGACCGTAACACCACCATACTAACAATCATTGATTGGTTATCTAAGGCTGCCCATTTTGTTCCCCTTCCCAAGCTTCCTTCAGCCCTCAAGACAGCGCAACTCGGTGCGGCATGTGTTCCAGATTCACGGTATCCCATCGGACGTGGTGTCCAACTGTGGTCCACAATTGATCTCGCAGTTATGGCGCTGTTTCTGTAACTCTATTGGTGCATCTGTTAGTCTCACCTCAGGCTACCACCCCCAGTCTAATGGTCAGGTGGAGAGCTGCAATCAGGAGCTGGAGACCGCTCTCTGTTGTGTGCTGAGAAAAACCCCTCAGCATGGAGCCAGCACCTGGTGTGGGTAAAATAGGCCCACAATCACCATTGTTCCTCAGCCACAGGTATGTCCCCCTTTGAAGCCTCCTTAGGCTATATGCCCCCATTGTTCCCCAGTTTGGAGACAGAGTGCTTGGTCCCCTCTGTCCAGCATCACTTCAGGCGTTGTTGCTGCATCTGGCGCCAGGTCAAGGCGGCCCTCCTGCGCACTGCAGCTCAGACAAAGAAACTTGCTTACTGTCATCGCTCCTCGGCATCCTCTTACCAGATGGGTCAAGGGGTGTGGTTGTCCACCTGGGACATGGCCTTGAAGGACACCCCCCGTAAGTTAGCACCCCGTTTCATCAGCTCTTTCTCCCTCACTAAGATCGTTAACCCCTCCGCAGTTAAACTCCAGCTCCCCAGGTCCATGCGCATCAATTCCACGTTCCATGTCTCCCAGGTCAAGCCATTCTCCTCAATTCCCTTGTGCCCCCCCTCCAACCTCCCTCTGCCGCCTTGCCTGATCAACAACCACCCTGCGTTCACAGTCAGATCCATCCTGGATGTGTGATGCAGAGGTTTCCTGTACCTTGTTGATTGGGAGGGGTATGGTCTGGAGGAGAGGTCTTGGATTCCTAGGTCTTTCATCCTGGACCCCAGCCTCATTACCTCCTTTTTCAGAAATCACCCCGAGAAATGCCTCAGGTTGCCTGGAGGTAATTCTTGAGGGGGAGGTACTATAAGAGTTCCACTGCCAGTAACCCTTCCTCCAAGATGGCCACTGATTGTCAACACCTGTCGGTCATTAACCTGATGAGGACCTCTCCCTACTTAAGGCTGTAGTCCAGAGCTACTCTTAGCTGGAGCATATCACCATCTCAGGGTATTTGTGCTTCTAGCCTAAACATTTTTAGTTAAGGGTGTTCACCTGTTTTCTCTTGTCTCCAGTGTTCCTGACCTCTCGGCCCTGGTTCTCCTGTTCCTGGCTTGATTCTCCTTGTGCCCAGACCTGGTTCTCCTCGTGACCCATTCTGGTCCTCCTCGTGCTCAGACCTGGTTCTCCTCGTGACCCATCCTGGTCCTCCTTGTGCTCAGACCTGGTTCTCCTTGTGACCCATCCTGGTCCTCCTCATGCCCTGACCTGGATCTCCTCGTGCCTAGTCCACTCCAGTTGCCTGCCATCTGGACCTGTTCCGTCTCTGCAACTCTTCCAAGGATTGAAGGTTGGACCAGAACATCGCTCCTCAACTTTGTCTTTGTTGTGCCTACAGTCCTGCTGTCGATTTTGGTCCAGTCTTGGTTCTCCTGGGTCCGGCTCCTCATTCCTCAAGTCTTGCCCTCCAGCCACTAGCCCTTCTTTTTTGCCCTCTGGGATTTACTACTGGAACCACTGGATATTCCACGACGCCCATCTTCCTACTCCATCTGTAAGGATAAACAGACAAACAAATATCAGTCATCTCTGTTACATCCTGGCCAAGCCCTCCTGACCATCTACTTCCATTTCCAGGAGTTTCCGAGGACCACCTGGATATTTGTAAATTAGTATCACTGTAAATAATAAACACTGTAACCTTTTACATCTGAGTCTTGTGTTGTTCCGGGTCTCGTTACCAACTGGGTTCCCCGTGATTCTAACAGTATAGAATAAATAACAGTAATAAAATCAACATCTGACATGGTGTCAAAAGCCTTGGAAAAAAGATAGGTTTTAAGATGGGATTTAAAAACAGGCAGCGAGGAGGCCTGTCTGATGTGGAGAGGCAGACTGTTCCATAGTTTAGGAGCTGCTACAGTGAATGCACGGTCACAGTGAAGGCACGTCACTTCTAAGCTTGAGCTTTGATTTGGGTACACTCAGGAGCAGATGATAAGCTGATATGAGAGGGGGGTGGGGATAAGGCTGTAGCTGCACGTTTTACCCAGGACAGATTAACATAATTAAGTATCTCACTTTGTAGTAATAAAGCACATGATTAAAGTGAATATGAAAGAGGATTAGGGCCATAGCGTAATAAAAAAATATTTTGACTTATATTTCTCAAAGTTTAAAGTTAGGAAAATTCAATAAAATATTACATTGTAGCCCAAATCCTCTTCCACATAAGGCAGAAGGGTTTTGTCTCTTAGAAACGAAGAATACCTGTCTAAACTTATAAGATTTTGTTCAGCGCTAGAATCAACTAACGCAGACAAGGACAAGCGCTAATTGTTTATTTGAACAACAGTAGGGAGCAAGAGTTTAAATGGGGAGGTTAGAGCTGATGTACCCACCAGTATCTCCTGTTTTACTGGTCGGTGTTCTCGTTTCCCCAAAACGGGCAGTGAGGCAGATAGTGTCCGGGATTACCACAGTAAATACAGAGATTGGCATTCATATGCCGCTGTCTCTCTTCAGGGGACAGTCATGCACGCCCGACCTACATGGGTTCAGGTTTGGGTAAAATGGGAGCGTTTCTCTTGGGAACTGGCAGTGACGTGTCAAGAGCAGGAACAGGGGAAGGCTGGGTCTTGTAGTTCTCTCTGAACTGTTTAACGATGTAGGGCTCACCTGGATGGGTCGAGAACCCGGAAGTGAAAGGTCTCTGGGAGTTGTAGTTCGACTCTCTCCTTCTCTCCCGGAAGCAGTCATCGCTAGCGATGGCAAGGTCGATTAATTGATCAGAATTCTCGGGTTTGTCCCGGGTGGCAATTTGGTCCTTGAGGTAATCAGACGGAGAGTTTAGAAAGGTACCTTGCAAGAATAGGTTGTTCCATCCAGTCTGAGCAGCGAGGATCCGGAATTCCAGGGCATATTCAGAGACTGCATGATGGCCCCGACGTAGACCCAACAGACACTTCACGGCATTCGGTGCCTGCAAGGGGCAATCAAAGATTCTGCGAAATTCCTTCAGAAGTTGTCCATAGGAAGCAGGGGGGTTAACATGACCTTGGAGAAAAGAGTTGGCCCACCGAAGAGCGTTACCTTTAAGTTGACTGATGAAATAGATAATCTTGGCTGAATCTGAAGAATATAGGGAAGGAGCCCCTTGGAAGGCGAGTCTACACTGAAGCAGGAATCTGCCACACTGATCGGGGTCTCCTGCGAAGAACTCAGAAGGCTTTATGATTAGCTGCTGGCCAAGGGAAGCTGGTCCAGGAGCCTCGTGAGGGACAACGGGAGTCGATGGGATGGTAGGAGCTGGAGGAGAAGAGGGTTGAAGTTGTTGTTTAATAGAGAAGACCATAAGTCTGAGTTCCCGTAGGTTGGACTGAACGGTATGTTGTTGGGTCAGGACTTGCTGCTGCAACATTTCTTCGACCTTGTTGATCTGCTCCACCTGAGAGATGGCGGGCGTCTGCTCGCTCCTGGTCTCATTCTGGGTCTTATTTGGCTGGAGCATTTCTGTTAAGAACTCAAGGAACCCAGATTAGTTTGAGACCTGGAACGAGACAGACGCAGGCGGGTACAAAGATAACAGTGCTTATTATTTACAGTGAATGAAAATACTATGAGACTTCTCTGCAGCTCCTGAAAGAGTGGGGGGGGGGAGAGATGGTCAGTGAAGGATTGGCAGGTGAACAGGTAATGACTGATGTTTTCTCTCTTACAGGTTGAGGAGCGATGTTCTAGTCCAACCTTCAATCCTTGGAAGGAGGACCAGGATGGGTCACGAGGAGAACCAGGTCTGAGCACAAGGAGGACGAGGATGGGTCACGAGGAGAACCAGGTCTGAGCACGAGAAGGACCAGGATGGGTCACGAGGAGAACCAGGTCTGAGCACGAGGAGGACCAGGATGGGTCACGAGGAGAACCAGGCCTGAGCATGAGGAGAACCAGGTCTGAGCACAGCGAGGACCAGGATGGGTCACGAGGAGAACCAGGTCTGGGCACAAGGAGAATCAAGCTAGGAACAGGAGAACCGGGGCCAAGAGGTCAGGAACACTGGAGACAAGAGAAAACAGGTGAACAACACCTTTAACTAGAAATGTTTAGGCTAGAAGCACAAATACCATGAGATGGTGATATGCTCCAGGGAAGAGTAGCTCTGGACTTCAGCCTTAAGTAGGGAGAGGTCCTCATCAGGTTAATGACCGCCAGGTGTTGACAATCAGCGACCATCTTGGAGGAGGGGCTGCAGGCAGTGGTACTCTTACAGGAAGAGTAAAACATCTTTTTAAAGCATGCCTTGTACTAAGATTGTGTCAAGTTTGGCTAAATACAAGTCAATTATATAAAACATTATGGTATCTTAGATACCATAATGTTTCTAATAAAAAAGCATATAAGGGCAATTTCAACCTTATGTTTAACCAACGGCCAACTTAATGTTTCATGCATACTGATATTTGTACATATGGAACAATTCAGTGCAAGATGAGCGGCTCTATTTTGGACTAATTGTAGTTTGGTTAAGTATTTTTATGAAGCACTGGACCACATAATCTGAAAATAATGTAAGTGACACAAGACAACTGTGTTAATAATTTGAGGGATTAATTTGAATGGTAATGTAAGCATCTTTTTTACAACAACTAGTTGTCTTCCCACCACTGCAAGAGTGAGTTCATTCTGCTGAGACCACTCCAATCTGCTGTCCATAATAACTCCCAGAAGTCTAATTTCTTCTACATGGCTGTTCTATTTATAGACAGGTTTAGTTTTGGCTGAGCTTTTAATTTCCAAGTTGATCCAGATATTATGCTTTTGGTTTTAGATGTTTAAAACCAATTAATTTATATGCACCCAATTTACAACTTGCTTAAATTTGTTGGCCAAGGTGCTGGACAGTGTCTCAGCAGGTGAACCTGACACATAATGTGGTATCATCAGCATAGATAACTGCCCTGGCATTCTGCAGAATAAAAGGCAGACCATTAGTGAAAAATGAAAACAGCAAAAGGTTCTAAACAGCTGCCCTGTGGAACTCCACATTGTATTTTTTTAATAGATGAGAAACTGCCATTAAAAATACACATTGCTCTCATTGAGAAATATAACTAGCAAACCATCCTACAGTAAGCATTGAAAATATATAATACCTAAGTTTATCTAACAACAAATCATGATCTATTGGGTCAAAAGCAGAACTAAAGTCTAATAGAATAGCTCCAACTAATTTATTTTTGTCAATGGTGTGTAAACAATCATCTGTCATCTGAGTTAGTGCAGATGCAGTTCAATGACTTTACGAAAAGCATGTTGAAATAGTGTAAATAAATAATTTACTATAAAGTATTTTTTTACTTGTTCAGTAATTTGTTGTTTGCATATTTTACTAAGTTTTCCATGCTGTAGGCAGGAGCGGATCTAGAAAAATATCTATGGGGTGGCAAGAGGGTGGCAAGGACGTTTCAGTGGGTGGAAACACCCTCCCCCTCTACACACACATATATATACACACATACATACATACAGTATACAGCGTATATATATATATACAGGTAACCCCCGGTTTACAGCCGAGATCCGTTCCTCCGGCTCAGCCGTTAACCGATTTAGCC
>JARVGV010000527.1:11336589-11348426 GCA_031762435.1 Hypsolebias longignatus
TAATACCAGATGTCTCCGCCTCAGATTGACAAAGCACCTTGGATGAGGTGTGAAACGTTTCTTTTTAAAAAAAAAAATGAAGTCCAGATGACATGATTCAACCTTTTTTGTTGTTTCTTGATATAGTTCTTAGCAAGGTTGGTATATTTAAACTGGGCTAACAAACACAATACAGCTCAGTACTAACGGCGTACATAATGTATCACAGCGCTTCATTTTTTCCACATTTTATGTTACAACCTTATTTCATAATGAATCTGTCCTCAAAATTCTACACACAATATCCCACTGACAATGTGACAAAAGTTTTTTTTTTTTTTTTTTTTGCTAATCAAGAATGGAAAACGAAGAAATCATAAGTAGTCACAGCCTCTGCCATGAAGCACACATCTGTCTATAGAAGGTCCCACAGCTGACACAGTGCATGTCAGAGCGCAAACACCAAGCGTGAAGTCAAAGGCATTGTCTGTAGACCTCCGAGAGTATGGGGTACCGTTGTAAAGTTACACCGTCAAAAATTAACATCAGTAATTTGGTTTATTTAGCCCTTAATAAGGAAAAAAAGTTGTTTTTTTTTCAGTCATTATTTCACCATGTTATTCATAATGTCATACTGTAGTTCCAAACTAAATATTTAATTTACAAGCTAAATATTTAGTTTAAAAACTAAATACTTAACTTGAAAGTTAAATATTTAGTTAGCAAATAAATTTAGTTATTAAACTAAACAGGTGTAAATTACATGTTCAATTTGCAAGTTAAATATTTATTATAAAAACTAAACTTTTAATTTTCAAACTAAACATTTAATTTCTAAGCTAAACATTTAATTTCCAAAATAAATATTTAATTTAGTAACTAAATATTTAATTTGCAAGTTAAATATTTATTTAAAAAACTAAACATTTGATTTTCAAACTAAACATTTAATTTCTAAGCTAAACGTTTACTGGTAATTTCCAAAATAAACTTTTACTTTAGAAACTAAATATTTAACTCTCACCTAAATATTTAAATTGCAAGCTAAATATTTAGCTTGCAAGTTAAATATTTAGTTAGCAAATTAAATATTTAGTTTAGGAATTAAAGTTTAGCTTAGAAATTAATGCTTGGTTTGGAAATTAAATGTTTTGTTTGGAAATTAAATATTTAGCTTAGACAATAAATACTGTATTTAGTTTTGAAAATAAATATTTAGCTTTGAAATAAAATATTTAATTTACAATAAATATTTAGTTTACTAACTAAATATTTGACTTGCAAGTTGTGTATTTAGTTTGTAACTGAATATTTAGTTTGTGAATTGGAACTGACATTTATAAATGTATGAATATGGTGAAAATATGACTGGGGGAAAAAAAACTTTTTTGTTTCTTATTAAAGGCTAAATAAACCAAAATATTGATGTTAATTTTTGACAGACAGGATTGTGTTGAGGGATAAATCTGGGGACGGACACAGAAAACTTTCTGCTTCTTTGAAGGTCTTGATCACAGTGGCCTCCTTCATTCATAAATGGAAGCAGTTTGGAACCACCAGGACTCTTCTGAGCCGGCCGGCCATATGAACTGAGCAATCAAGGGAGAAGCTATAGGGCCTTAGTCAGGGAGGTGACCAAGAATCCGATGGTCACTCTACTCTGCCAGAGCTCCAGTCTTCCTCTGTGGAGAGAGAGGAGAACCTTCCAGAAGGACAACCATCTCTGCAGCAATCCACCTGTACAACAGTGGCCAGATGAAAGCCACTCCTTCATAAACGGCACGACAGCTCGTCTGGAGTTTGACAAAAAGACCTGAAGGACCCTCAGACCAGGACAATCAAAATTCTCTGGTCTGATGAGACAAAAATTGAACTCTTTGGTGTGAGCGCCAGGTTTGGATGAAACCAGTCACTGCTCATCACTGGGCCAATACCATCTCTACAGTGAAGCATGGTGGTGGCAGCATTGTGCTATGGTGATGTTTTTCAGCAGCAGGAACTAGTCAGAACAAAGATGTATGCAGCAATGTACAGAGACATCCTGGATGAAAACCTGCTCCAGAGCATCTTGACCTCAGACCCGGGAGACGGTTTATTTTTCAGCAGGACCCCAAAGCGCATGCAAGATCTCAAAGGCGTGGCTTCAGGCCCACTCTGTGAAGGTCCTGGAGGGGCCCAGCCAGAGTCCAGGCTTGAATCCGGTTGAACATCTCTGGAGTACTGGAGACATTTGAAAATGGCTGCACATATGTCTCCCATCCAACCTGGTGAAAGTTGAGAAGTACTGCGAAGAAGAATGGGACAAACTGCCTAAAGACAGGTGTGCTCAGCTTGAAGCATCACACTCTAAAAGACTTGAGGCTATAGTTGCTGCCAAAGGTGGATCAACAAAGTATTAAGCAAAAGATGTGAATACTGTGTGATTTCTTGAGTTTTTTTTTAATAAATTTTGCAAAAATCAATATTTTTCCAGTCATAACGGGTTATTGTATGAAGATTTTTGAGGAAATAGATAATACAAGTTGGAATAAGGCTGTAACAACAAAATGTGGAGAAAGTGAACCACTGGGAATACTTTCTGGATAAACTACGTACCTGGTATTTAGAGGGAATTACCTAGAACACAGGTACAGGGCTGGGTGGGGGTTACCATCACTACTGGTCGGAGGCTGGTACTTGTACTCATCTAGTATGTACTGGACATTAAGTCACTGCGGGTTGCAAACTAAAGTTTGGAAACCACAGGATTTTATAAACACTTTTTTTTAAGTCAAAGGATTTAGAAAACATAACCAATTAATCACTTTCACATCTTTTATTTGCAACACAGTGTATTAGTCAAACTAGACCACCCATAAATAAGTATGGCTGAGAGGCTTGACACAACTGTACACAATGTGTAAAATGTTACATGTAAACACTCGGTTGCCTTAAAAGAATTTCTTCTCTGCTCTTCTCGTTTTTGTAAGAAGCACTCGATGTGTGGCTGCCTGAGCAGAACCCACTAAAAATAACCAAAAGTCTAACTTAAGGTTGGGTTTTGGCAGCAACTCAGTCTGTTGTGTTTCCTTAAATCCACTGGCGTACAACACCTATAGTCCAATACAGTATAATGGAAAAGAATAAGAGTCATCTGTGAACTTTAGTTAAAGGAAAATAAACGGTAAGATTATCTTTTGAATGGACTCATTGTATAATTCTCTGCAGAATAGATTTAGTTAACACCCCCCATTAATTAACCTTTTGAAAGGGGTAGACGAGCTCCCACTACACAAACCTTTTTGGTCAAGAAGGAATTACTGGGTAAAGTGCATCACTTTATTTGAATTTACAAGCACTTTGGATCGTTGTAACATCTCCTTGTCATTAGCACCAATGAAAATGTCCACGCACCAACGCACGCATGTAAAGAGAGTAAGACCTCCTAATAAAGTGCACAGGGTGTGTACACACTCACACAAACACACACACACATCAATACTGCACAGAAAAACCACAGTGGCTGGACCATGGAGAGGTGGATGTGCTTATGGTCTCAGATGATACATGGTGAAGTGGAACCTCCCTGCTCGTCATCCCTTTCACACCGGAACCCCAGCGGCGATGCTTCGAGGCTTGTCAGACGGGAGCGATCGTGTCAGGGGTGTCGGCACCAATGGATGAGGGACCAAAGATCAGGAGAGGTCGCGAAGGTCACGGTCATGTCGAGCTCGGACGCCCTCGAGTCTGCAGGCTGCTGAAATGCGCCTCCCTCAGGACTCTGTTGATGCAGACGTAAGAGCCACTTTGCCCGTCGCCATGGAGACCGTGCTGCATGGAACTGGCAGGGTGTTCCTGCATTGTGCTGGTGCAGGTTTTCTGGCTGTGTATGGATGGCCTGGTGCTGGCCTCAAACGCTCTCTCTGGACTGCTGATTCCATTGCTGCTGTCGCTGTTGGATGACTGCAAGACACAGGTCAGAGAGAAGAACGCTTCATGGATGGAGGCAGAAGCTGCGACTACATCATTCTGCAAACACTGCGCCACATATGTTCTAAACTAGAAAAAAAAAAAAGAAAAAGTAAATACTGTACAAGACCAATGCAAATGAGTATTTCAGTGTCACCTCTGAGTCCACATCTGATTCGAGCAGGCAGGGACCCCTTCCTGACCTCTTGGCTTGAGGGATCAGCTGCTGGTCTTCAACGCTGTCGCAGCTACAGCGTCGCTTCCTGGGACAAACACAAATGGAAGGAACAGAAAGATTATGTGACAGACATCTTGCAGGGAAGGGAGGGGGGAAGCAGGAAGAGAGAACACGAAGAGGAACCAAAAATAGAAGCGCTCCCTAAAAACCAGAGCACACTGAGCAACATGTCTACAGACGTTACGTCACATATCAGTCCACACTGCTGCTTTAGATCAGTGACATTATGAGGATCTTACCTGTTATGAGTCAACATGTCTGCAATGGCGATGGATGATTTTTGGTTTGAAACGGCGCACACTCCTAAGCCTTTTGGGGGTGTAGAGCTCTAAAACTTGGGCTCAGTGTGGCTAACCCTCCCTCATACCTCCTGAGGGGACTGTCAGAGAGCTAACCAGCCGGGAGTTACAGGAACAGCCCGCTACACCACCCTCCCTCCGCTAGTCCCGTCGCCGTTCAGGGCCTCCGCGCTGTCCCGGTGGAGGAGAACAAACCTGCTGCTGATCGTGTGAAAAAGAGCGTGAACCAGCTGGATGTTCTCGTTCACGGAGCGAAACGTCCACGAACCCAGGGCACCATCATGACTGCGGAGGGAGCAGAGCTCGTCTGCTGCAGCTGAACTTCTTCCGCTTTCGTCTTTCACGCGCTCTAAAGTCGCGCTGAGCCGATAAAAAATACTTAACAGCAGTTTCAGAGTACTGCCGTGAACGTAAACTTGTTTAAATAAATACAATTTTAACGTTGTCTAAAGCGAGCTAACGATCACTCATGCGTCATTCGTACTGTACTGAAACAAACACACAAAAAAACAAACAAAAAAACGGATTAACGCATTTCCTGTTTTTAAGCTCCGCCTTCGTGTTTACCTACGTCACGAAATATGACTTCCGGTGCTGAAAGGTAAGTTTGTGTTTGTTCGTGCTTTTACTTGTCTTTTTCATAAAAAAGACAACTGGTATTTTGTAAAATGTTATGTTTGATAAGCTACTGGAAGCAGAAGACATCAAAACACTTAAATGTTTGCTAGCTAGCTAGACCGACCGATAGCATGAACAATAATAGGAATAAATAAATAGTTTCACTAAAATCCACCCAGTGGTTCACGAAATATTTTGCTAACAGTGTTGGCTCCTGTTAATGAAAATATATAATAAAGATATTACAA
The DNA here is from genome assembly GCA_031762435.1 of Hypsolebias longignatus. Taxonomy (NCBI): domain Eukaryota; kingdom Metazoa; phylum Chordata; class Actinopteri; order Cyprinodontiformes; family Rivulidae; genus Hypsolebias; species Hypsolebias longignatus. Next base: position 11,341,920 of record JARVGV010000527.1, read on the forward strand.
AGATATGCACTGTGCAGTTAATGATCTTCAAGTTGTGGCAAATATCATTTTAAGTTAATTTATAAAGCAATTAAAAAAAAAGGCTTAAAAAGGCCTTTTGTGGGATGACAATGCAAACTTCACTTTGACTGTTAATTTATTTTTTTTTTCTGTGCAGATGAAGCTGATCCAGCATTCTACAGAAACGCTCCGCACAGCTTTGGTTTCTAATTCACAGACTGTAGCTAAATTGTACAGTAAGTACACAGAAGATGAAAGACGTCTCCTGGAGGAAGGACTCCACCCAGGAGAACCAGGTTCCCTCTTCAAGCCCATCGCCGTGCACTCTGATTCAGACTGGATCCTTGCTCATCCCGAGGAGCCCCAGGACTTTGAGACGTTCTATACAGACCCTTATCGCAGGACACCTAATGCAGACCACAGCACTATTTATCTACAAACAATAGGTGATAGTGGTTTGTGGTTATGTTCAAACTCACACTATTCAAATGTTCTTTAGAAATGCATTAAATATTATTTTGAACACATTTACATTTGGAAAATCAGAAAAAAGATTGACATTATGTTGTGCAGTGGCTTAAGGATTGCCAAGTCCTTTGTTTATATGGTTGTTGCGCTTTAAGTATAATCTGTTTTTTTAGGTTCATTTGGAGAAGTGGGAGCCCAAACTGACCAATATGTTGAGTGGCTCCGAGATTACTGCCAGGCGTTTTTTTATGGACTTTCTGTCAAGTTGCTACCAGCAGTTTCTGTGGCTGAAACAGGATGCGCTTTCAGGGTCAACGGTAACTCACACAATCTGCAGATTCTGACAGGTAACCCTAGAACTTGATCTTTTTTCTTTAATTCTTCCCTTAATTGTAATGCACTTGTTTTAGACTTTAAGGCATTAAGTGTAAATGATAAAATGTTTTTGCTTTGTCTTGAAATTAAGGTGACCTGTTGCGATTTCTAGAGAAGAGGAAACCAAAAGATGCTTTCTGCATTGTTGGAATCACAATGATTGACCTCTATCCCCGCAACTCCTGGAACTTTGTCTTTGGACAGGCTTCTCTCAGTATGGGTGAGGTTTTACAGACAGGCCTTAAAAGATAAGCAAAAAATTAGTCCGATCTTAATCTTTAGAAGGTGAATTAAAAAAAAAAAAACATGCAATCAAGCCCTACTAACACAAAAGTTAGAGTTGTAGGAATTAAATTAAAGGTCATATGACAGCGTTGCATTGATCATAAGACCAAATCAAATGGATGAGTTGGCAGTACGTGCACATTGGTGGGGTACCCCTCAGGCCTGGATACAACTGGATTCATCATGGAGCAGAGTCATACAGCTGTTGTATTCCAACCCACAGTGAGGCTTATGGTGATTGTTGTGAGTAGGATGAAGCAGTTGTCATGGGTTTCTGTAATTCTTGGTGCACAATAACAATCCTCCTTTAGTATGGTTTGTTATTGGTTACTGAAACTTTTACTGTGTGTGGGGATCCTCCTGTATGCATTAGTTCTAACAATGACCCACTGTTACATCTGTATGCCTCACATGCCTTGCAGTTGTTGTGGTACTACCACCAGTCCCAATAAAAAAAAAATATATAAAAAAAAAAACATGGCCCATATTAAGCTTCATCAACAAGACATCTATGTTTGGTGACTTTCAGCCACTGTTTTTGATTGACTGCTGGATGCTCTGACAACTGCCTGATAACACTACTACTAGTGATGCCTAAGCTTGAGGCCCATTCTCATTGCGCTAGCTCCCTGCAAATCTTTTTTTTTTTTTTACATCCAACATATCAAGCTCAAGGTTCTTTGTCATTTGCATCACATGTGGTACAGGAGGTGGAACGAAATTGTGTACTCAATGTCCCAGTTACATCCAAAAATAGCAAAAATATAAAGTATGAGAAGAAACAGTATATAACAATCTAAGATATAAGCTAAACAAAGGCTAAAAGATGTAAGATATACACTAAACACTAATAATGTAAAATATACGGTATATTAAACAGCAGCCTGAACATGAGTCTAGTGAGTTGATGGATATGAATGAATACAGCAGCATGAGATCAGCATGGATAATCAGCAGCCCAGATAAGCCACATATCACCAATTAAAGTGGCATTACAGTGATTTGTCTAGTTAGATATTCATGAGTCTAACAGCTTCAGGGTAGAAGTTGTTCCTCAGTCCAGTGGTTCTACACTTAACACTCTGCAACCTCCTACCTGAGGGGAGTGAGGCAAAAAATGGGTGTGCGGGTGAGTGGTGTCCTTCATGGTGCCCTCTTCATCCTTCCGTGGTCTGCACATGTAGCAATTTGTATGAATGTACTATGCCTTTTGAATATTTAACTTTATGTGTTGGTGAGTGTATATAAAAATGCTCCAGACTATAAATTAGGAGAATATGTATCAGAATTTATTCATTTATGTTGCTTGTTGTGATGTGATATAACAAAGTGGCCGCTAGGTGGAGCCAAACACAACCAGAAGACAAGTTTAAACGCAGTCCCTTCTTGATTGTTTCATGTGTGTTTGCAGGAATGGGAGTCTTCAGCTTTGCCAGGTACGATGACAACTTCTACACCAGAAGTTATGCTGGGAGGTTGAAGAAGCAGTTTCAGCCCAAACCGGGAGCCTACTCTGTGTTTGAAGGATACTACACTCCACCCATCACCAGCACTCTGCTGCTTCGATCCTGCAAGGTTATTTAAAAAATGAGCACTCGGTCAGCTTTAGTGCTTTGAAATCTTGGGGGCAGGTTGTTGATGTCTCCAACTTTGCCATCATTGCCAATAAATCTATACTATCTGTTTACAGACCATGACCCATGAGATAGGCCATATGTTTGGACTGAAGCACTGCCAGTGGATGAATTGTGTCATGCAGGGCTCTAACCACCTTGAAGAGTCTGATCGTAGGCCGTTGGATTTCTGTCCCATCTGCCTTCACAAACTACACGTGTCAGTGGGTTTTCAAATTGCTGAAAGATACAAGGTAACAAGTTATTGTTTTTATAGAAAACCTACCCTTGTCCTTCTTCTGTATGTTTAAAATACAGTACTGTATATCGATGTCTCTTTGCAATTTGCTGCAATTGTCACCCACCACAGGAAAGCAAAAGGTGGGCAATAATTGTGTGTTCATGCTAATCCAGTTCAAAGTGGCGACATACTAACTGTCTCTAACAAACACAAAAATTGTAATTCAGTCAATTTTACACATATTGGTGTAAAATTTTGAGTGATAGTAGCTGAGAGTCATACTGCTTTATGTTTTAGGTGAGAAGTGTTCACGGAAAGCAAAATAAACAGATCACTCTTAAAAATGAGTCCTCGTAACTCAAGGAGACTAGCTGTATAAATAAAGGTTAACTAAATAAAATCAAAAAGTTAGTAATTGTTGCTGTTTTGCAAAAGTATTATTTGTTCATTGTGGCTGAATGCACGATTTTATAGTTATAGTTTATGATTGTTCAGTCATGAATGTTTAGCGCTTTACATTTGAGACAGATTTGAACCTGAAAACAGACCTAAACACTTTGTGAGAGTGAAGTGGTCCTGTTGTAAGTCCTGTAGAGATGAGCACAAACCTTTTGGGAAAAAGGGAGTTACTCCTGATGATATTTCTTTCGGTTAATCAGTTTGGTTATTTTATCAACTTGTTGTTTTCTGTCTGTCAGGCTTTACTGCGTTGGCTGGAAGAGGAGCCGGCTTCTCGACCAGAGCAGGAATCTGCAACTTCACTCAGCTTTTTCAAACCCACTGAGGCCTTTCAGACATCTATATTATGGCTCCACAGGTGTTTGGACATACTTGAAAAAAGATAGCTGTTGTAATGTTTGTTTTTTTCTTTTCTTTTTGTTAAATCTGTTCAATGTAACAGAGCAGGGTGTGAAAATGCAGATTTCTTCTTTCTTCCTGCAGGAAGGTTCCTGCTCTTACAGATTCTTGATTGTATTGCACACATTGAGGCCTGCGGACAGATTTTGTATATTATAGTTCTGTAAAAAAACATAAAAAACTGTAAGCTAACACGTCTTTTGAGATTATCCGATGTGGATTTCATGGTGCATTTGGGATTGTCTTGTTAAATATATTCTTTCCTTAGCTTAATTTAGTTTACCGGTATTTGGATGCATCCTTTACCTCTATTAGTGGTATCCTCTGTGTGCCACTAGCACAGTGAAAAACTCAAATTATAAAAACTTCACCCACGTTTGACTACAGACAAGACTTTCCTTCAGTTAACTCTGCATTCTTTTTTGTTAAGCGTTTCTAACAAAGCCAAAACGTTCTGCTTTAACATAAGGTCTTCTGTTATGAAGGCCAAGTTTTGCAGACTGAAAAAAATAAAAATAAAATGCTCCAGCTCTAAAAGAGGAAAGACTGTTATCAGGGGAATTTTGGTCAAAGTCAAGGATGTTTGTCACTAGTTCATATTAACTGCCCATGATAACTGCATGTGCAGCTGCTACTCCCAGGTCACCTCTGAGTCTGTAGGAGGAGCTGATAAGTGTGTATTATAAAAACAGCACACTGTCCAGTGCAGATCCTCGTGGCTGGGCTTCAGTGAAACATCTGTGTGAGCCTGTGCAGGTAAACTCAGAATAAAAATCTCCTGTCGTCATGTGCGACTCCTTTTTAAGTAAGATAATGAGCAGATATTTTAGTCCAACAGTTTGGTCCTTCGAGCTGGATCTCTTTAAGCGCATCTTCTGATTCCCTTGTGATTTCTATTTTGTGCATGAGAGATTACTCCCATTTTCCACATTTGGTCTGATACACAATGGATGACAATGTTTTTAGGTTTCAGCCCTTAAAACAAGTCATGTATGTCTAGACAAAAATACAGCCTGAGCAATATGTTGCTCATTACGTAACAATTTATTTTAAAAGTCAACAAAGTAAATATATTTTTAGGTTGAGTTAAGCGTCTTTTTTTTTTTTAATAACTGGACAGAATATGATGGTCCCAAGGTTTGGGGAGCACTTTTCATCACCTGCTGCCAAAGATGAACGGGCGCAAATGTGTTTATCTTTGAAAAATGTCGACAACTCATGTCGATTTTGTGGATATTAAACTAAAACTTGGTGTGGTAGTAGCTGAGACTGTTTCACAACATGTGCACGCCCAAGTCGCACAACGTATTTCTTTAAAACTTGGGCATTAACAGGTGGCACCAACCCCGATTGTTAGCAAAACATCCCGTGAACAGGTAATAGATTTTGATGAAAGTCTCAGAAGGTAGTCATTGGATGTACATCTTGCACAAATTTGACCTCGGCCAACACAGAAATGGTTCAAGACTGACATAATGAGCTAAAATGTAGTAGCTGAGAGTCATAACGCATCTGAGCTCGAACAGAACTTTGTTTGAAACTCATTCTTTAAAGAGTGGTAGTTTATTTATCTAAGTATTTGGTCAGACAGAGTAACTTACAACTGAGCTTTCTGGTTTTAATTTTTTTATGTAATTTAGCATATTTTGAATTCTTTAGAAAAATTATGTTCTATTGGTACACAAACAAAAACTGACACATTTGAGTTCAAATCACATTGTTGCTTTATTGATCGAACACACTTCCATATTTAAAAAAAAAAAAAACAGACAATTGACTTTATTCTCTTAATAAAAAGGCATTTAAAGTTTGGCAATAGTTTGTATAAAAATGAGCTTTACTCACATCTTGAGTTTTTTCTCCCTTACAGCCAGTGTTACAGATTGTGCAGCATGTTGTCTTTTAGCAGCCCTTTATATACTTCAGTGATCATATTGATCATCATCAGCTTAGTGATTGATCTTCTCTCTTTAACAGCACAGTAACTGTGATCGTTTTTATACGTCTCACTCAAATTGATTTTTAGTTAAAAATCCCAAAAAAAAAAAAAAACATTTTTAATGCTTGTGACAATGATTCTAGCAGGAATACTGTTTGGTAACTCATGTATTTAAGGCACAAAGTAAAAGTTTGCGCTCATAAAAAAAGATCTTAGAAATGTTGGTCATTCTCTTTGTATCCAGGTCAATGCGGCTCTTTGGTTGACTCAAACTCTTATTTACGTCACTTTTTATTACACAGCTCCTCCTCAGCTGTTTTCCAGTTGGTCTCCTGACTCAGCAGTTTTTTTACATGATTAGTTCTGTGTTCTGATTTCTGCTCTCCACTCTCTTCCTTGCATTTGGCATCCCTTTCAGGTAGGTCTACAGAACGTTTTGCACTTCCCCTCCGACATATTCCTTTTTTAGCGGGTTTTACCAAACCCAGGAACAGGGCGCTCAGACCCATGCCAGCTGCACAAGAGTAGAAGGCTGCTCCGTAGTTCTGGGTCACGTCAACCAGCACGCCTGGAGGAAACAGACAAGACAAGTCATTCAGCATGTGAAAGCAGCTTTATGCAACTGTGAATTTGCAGAAAGATAAAACACAAACTGGAGTACGTTTCCTATTTGATAACATCTTGGCTTTTTTTTTTTTCATTCAACCTTTATTTAGGCAGGTTAATCT
>JARVGV010000527.1:11366413-11390682 GCA_031762435.1 Hypsolebias longignatus
TCACTCTTACAGTCACACAGCAAAAAGCAGTTTCATTTACTTTGATATCTGCAGAAAGCATACAAACAACATAAAATCTGAAAATATAGTCAGAAAACATAAAAAAACAAAATTTCTCATCTCACTCCACCCTTTGGTTTCTGACTAATTTTTGGAAATCTTGACCTTTTAGTCTGTAAGGGGCCCTTTTTGCTATTTCACTTTAACATCTGAAAAATATAGTCAGAAAACATAAAAACAACATTTCCCAACTCATCCCTTTTTAATTTGTGGGGGAGCTGGTACCTCTTTGCAGCACACCGCTTCAGAGGCATAGTACACCCTGGACAGGCTGTAAGCCCATCACAAACAACCATTCACACTAACGCCTAGAGAAAAGTTAGCATTATGTATTAATCTAACATGCATCTTTTTGGTCTGTGGGAGCAATCTGGAGTACCCAGAGAAAACCCATGGGTGCACAAAGCAAATGTGCCAACTCCACACAAAACGCCCTAGGCTGGGAGGAGAACCTGCGACCTTGGTGTGAGGTGATGGCTCTAACCACTGTTTCACCTTGCCACTCAGAAGTGGAAACCAAATGTGTTAAGTTACAAAATTGCAGTGTGGGAGTGAAGGAGTACAGAAAAGGTCAGAAGGAGTTGCATTGATGTTGTAAATCTAGAGAAAACATGGTGCCAAGTGAGCAACTGTGATACTGTAGGAAGTCAAATGTGATGTGTGAGAGTAGTCCAGAACATGGTCAAGGACAGCGAGACAGTGGTGAGATGTGTGATGACAGATGGTTTCAATGTGCCATTACATCAGGTACCCCTGAGACCTTTCTTGTAATGGATTGGATTGTGTGGTTATGGATGATATTTAAGGTTGGGCAGGAGTCCCCATGGACTATAGCGTTTGTGGACAGCACTGTGATCTCTAGTGAAAGTAGGGAGCAGGAGGAAGAGACAACTGGAACTGACCGTATTTCAGAAGAAGAGGAAATATGGTCTAAAGAGAAGGTGAAAGAAAGTAGGTAGAAGCAAGACAAAAGACGTTTGAATCAGTCAGCTAGATGGGACAATCAACCTGCAAGGAGTACAGATAATGAAGAGTGATCATTTGGTTCTGTTTTAAAGAACAGGAAGGAACTACAATGACATTCTGTCCTCGCAAGCTTATATTGATTGATCACAACACATAGATTTTAAGCCTGTTGCAATGTGTTTGTAGTTCTAAATGTTTTAGCACAAGATGCTTTTCTTGTATTTTGGACAGGTTTTGATTACTACATGGGTATCCCCTACAGTAATGACATGGGCTGTACCGACACACCGGGATATAACCAACCCCCGTGCTTCCCTTGTGTTTCATCCATACCTGAAGGTACCAGGTATGGCTGCATGTAGTAACGCCGACATGCTTGGTGTTCATGCACAACAATGCCACAGCTCAACATTTACACACACCGATAAATGACTGAAGTGTGTTTTCATCCTCATGTTGTGATCCAGTCTGAGGACGAGCAAACATGGAGGCTGTTATTCCAAGGTGGGCCTTCCTCTGGTTGAGAACAGCAGTATTGTGGAGCAGCCGCTCGACCTCTGGACATTAACAGAAAAGTATAAATCTGCTGCACTCCGGATTATACACAGTGCCAGGTACAACACACATGCAAAACAAAGACTCAAAGTGGGGAAAACAATTAGTTTCGTGTTCTGTGTGAAAAAGTTTACACTTTATAATAATTTGGATTCGACACACTTGGATGTGCATTTTCTCTAACTTATTTAGAGAACTAACATGGACGTGCACTTGTGATATGAAATGAACAGTCTTGGACTTATGATGTTGGCAAATGGGGCGTCACGACACACTCCTGCTGTTAGTCATATTAACTGAGGTGTGTGTTAAGTGTTCACAAGCTGCAGCTGTGCAGATATGCTGTAAAGCCAAAGATCAACTGGCTTCAGGAGAAAAACTCAACTTATTCTGGTGATTGTGTATAAAATCTGTGAGCTGAAGCCAGATTTTTTACTTTGTCACGTTACTTAGTGAGATGCAAAGTCACAAAGTTGGTTACTTTATAATAAAGTTAAATAAAAATAGGCTGGCACCTGAACTTAGACTTCCAACACAGTTTATTTATTTAGTTCAACGTTTGCACTTAACTTGAATCTTGGTTAAAAAGGTCTTGGCTGTTTCTCTGGTTTGAGTCAGGAGGTCCTCGAGCATTGTGAGATTCTTTCATCATATTTTAACTGTGGGGTCTGCCTGTTACGTGTGACTCTGCTTTTAATGAGTTGGAAACACAAGAATTAAAACTGGAGTATTCCATCACTTTAATCATGAAACAGATTGAGTGTCTGAATCTCAATTTAATCCCTTGAAGTTGAATGTGTGAGGTGTAGTTTTTGTCAGGGTGCTGCTTTCAGAGTAAATAATTTCATGGAGATTATAACTTGAGAACATGTTTGCACCAGTGATCGATTTGAAAAAGTTAAGATTGAGTAAATGAAGAGTGCTAAGGTAAACACACACACACACACACACACACACACACACACAAGTCAAACAATCATTACTGAGTTTGATCTAAAGCATTGTTGAAGTTACATCACAAGCCAGTGAAAAGCAGTGTTTGTTACAATAAAATTACAATTTTTTTTTTATTACTTTGAAAGAAGACTCAGTTCAGCTGTAATTTCAGATTACAGCTTCATTAAATCTTGAGAGTTTTTGTACAGCAGTTGACCTGAAGTTGGTGTTTTTGTTTCAGGTTACCTTATAGGGAACAATTTTACAAAAAAAAATAAAAAAATCATGCATTGTGGGAACTAACTGCTCTTTATGGAGACCAAAGCCAGGTCCCCACAGTCTCGTTGGTTGGTTAGGTTTAGGACGAAGGTCTGAATTGTGGATGAGTTAGATTTAGGCATCTACTAGTAATGGTTAGGTTTACAGTAACGGTCAGGGTTAGGCTATGGAAAATGGAAGTCAATCCAAAGTCCCCAAAAAGTACATTTAAACGAATACTGTGTGTGTGTGTGTGTGTGTGTGTCTGTGTGTGTGTGTGTGTGTGTGTGTGTGTGTGTGTGTGTGTGTGTGTGTGTGTGTGTGTGTGTGTGTGTTTGGAGTTTGATGAAGGCGATGAACCCTGCTGTTTACAGCTGTTCATAAAAAAGACAACAGAGGCATGCAATACTGTAAGGTCGTGAACAAGCGCACAAGTTATCATATTACCAATACTCGACAGTAAAATTGGCTTCAATTCAGGGAAGTCATCAGTTGTTTGTTCCAGCTGGAAAACCCACATTCCTTTAAAGAAAAGTCGTTTCAGTTACAGCCACACAGATAGATTACATGTATTCATATGAAATGTTTCCATCATCTTCACAGTACACGCCAGGTTTTGGTCTTTCAGCCTTCTTCATGTGGAAACGGTCATGTGGAGTATTTGCAACCGTCTTGTTTCCCAGCACACGTTTCTCAAACCAGACTTTTTTATATTTTCAGAACCCGGGGACAGCCGTATCTGCTCTACGTTGCACTGGCTCACATGCACGTCCCACTGGCTCCTCCGTTCAGTCCAAGTGCCCCCACCGCCCCTCACTATCCAAGTGATGACGTGTACACTGCCAGTCTGCAAGAACTGGATGGTTTGATTGGAGAATTAAAAACAGCCTCAGACGAAGACAACACTCTAATCTGGTTCACTGGTTCGTCAGCTGTGCCTTTAATTCTCCTCTAACTGAATAATATGATAATCACACAAGGTCCTGTTTTAGGCGACAATGGTCCTTGGGAACAGAAGTGCCAGTATGCAGGAAGTGTAGGACCTTTTACAGGAAAATGGCAGACTAAGAAAGGTAGGAAACACTTGGAAAGCCTAGAAATTTTAAAAATTGAGGTTGTTTGACTCAGTGGTTAGAGATTTACTGTATTATTTTGAAAGGCCTTATTTGATAAGTGACCTTTTTTACCTGTGTGTTAGGTGGAGGTTCAGCTAAGCAGACCACCTGGGAGGGAGGTCACAGGGTGCCCACAGTGGTATATTGGCCTGGGAGAATCCCAGCAAATGCCACCAGCTCAGCCCTGCTCAGGCATGCTCACTTTATCAATGTGCACTAACTGCTACAACATACATATTTGTGCCAGACAACATCTCTGTAAACAAGAAGAAGGGAAAAAAATAAATAAAAAATAAAAACAGGCTCCAAAAGAAACTTTAAGCAACATTTGTCAAAAATTATAGTTTTATAAAGATTTGTCAAGGTTTACCTACAGAAAGACCTCAGTTGGCTGTTCAAATGTATGATTTGCTTGAAGAAGGTGGTCAAATTTACTAAGTTGCTGATGCAAAAATAACCAGTGCGCAGGTCAATGTACATTGAAACAGTTTGCAAACAAACTAACATGAATTGAAAGCAAAATTATAGGATACAATCATCATAGGTATGGTTGTGGAGAAATTAACAAAATGTATCTGTGAAGCAGCTGAAGATGTAAACAGTCATGGTTCTTCAGAGAAACAAGTCCAGAAATAGACTATGTCAAGAAGAAAAAGTTCTGCTAGGTTCTCTGAAGATGCCTTGACCTCATCATCTTATAGGCATAAAAATATGGTTCTATTTCATCCCTCCTGACCGCCAGAGGGCGGTGCTGAAAGCACTGAATGTTCCCTTTGCGCATGCACTGTTCAAGTAAAATATCAAAAAAGTCACACCTGTGACATGGATGACCAGTCAGATGCTACAGCCTGGTGTCATCCACGGCTCTGCTCCTTTTTCTTCTCGTGCTCAGTTCAGTCCAAGGCTTCAGGCCTTTGGATTTTTTCCACCGTCGTCGGAGGCCCAACCGCCTGTTGGCCAGAGCAGCGTGTTCACCCTCCTAAGGCCGCAACGGTTTAATCATGTCTGGAGAACTCAGACTTTTGGCTGAATGGATTAGATCTCGGGGACTTTTCTCAGGCATACTCCACTGGTATGGTCACTTTTTTAATATGGACATTTCGAAAGCGAGTGGACCGACACACACTGAAGGCAGATGTCATTAAAGTTCTGTCAGTCCCCAAAACAATTCGTGTTTATCTGACATTTGGCTCCCTCGACTGGCCTTGACAGGCTGTCTTATCTCAACCTGCCTGAGAAGTTTTTGTAAACCTGACTGCTCTCTTCCAAACATCTGCTAAAGAATTCCACGGATTTCAGAGGAGCCCAGCAGAATAAACATTCTGTCATCATTTCAGGACTTTGGCCTCTGCCTTGGCAGATCCACCCCTCCCCCCACATTTGAGTCCCCCTCCTCCCCTTCTGCGTAATGTCGGCATCACTATGTGCTTTTGTGTGTGAGACTTTTTTCATTACCACATTTTCTTTTACCTTCAGAGGTCAAAAAAATGTGCTAGGAATTTTTTTTCTCCAAACCCTGTCATTTTTTTCACTTTTTTTGTCTGTCCAACAGATCTCACTAGTAAATGTCTTCGAGGCTCATTGTGATTTATCTGTTTAACTAAAGGCTGAATGAATAAAAAAAAAAAAACGTTGTCAAGGTATTTCTTTGGGGCTACGATGACTTTTGCCCCTCTCCCAATCACAGCATTTGACCACTGTGTGTGATTCAAGACTGGTGAGTAGTCTTTTGCTTATTTTGAGTGGCTCCGGCGTCCGCCTTGTGAGGAGGCTACCATGTGGGATTCGACACGTGGGTAGTCTTTACTTTTTACCTTGACTAGTGGCACCGTCTTCTCTATGCAAGGACTACCGTGTGTGTGAGTTTCAATGGGTCTTACTTCTGTTGCCATTGGTTGCGGCACCGTCCACTTTATGAGGTGATTTCCATGTGAGATCCAACACGTGATTAGTCTTACTTCTACTGTGAGTAGTCTTGCTAATTATCTTGGTTCTATTTTAGTAGCAGCGCCATCCACTCTATGAAGGCTTCCAACCATGTGGTCAGGTTGGATTGTGCTCCGAGGTTTATTTACATAGCCTGCTGTGTTCTGGTCTTGTTCTCTAACTTGTAGGGCAAGTGTTCGCACACTCTTTTATCAATATTTTTTTTCACCAACCTCATATACAGTTTGATTGGCTAGCCTCGCTAGCCTCGCTGAGTTTTTCGGCCTTGTGTTCTGTTGGTGAAGGTTGGCATTGAACACCCTCTCCCAAAGCATTTTTTCACCAACCATATAAACGGTTGGACTGAGCTAGCAGTGCTAGCCTCTCTCAGTTTGGCCTTGTTGGTGAAAGCGTGCGTTCGCGCCCCACCTCTCCCAATCATTCTCGTCGGCATCATAATGCTTAGGCTGAAGAAGGCTTACTAGTTCTGACCTTGTTTTTAATTGGTGAAGACAAGCGTTAGGCCCCCTCTCCCAATCATCTTTTACCAACTTCATACAGTTGGACTAAGCTTTGTATCCTGGACATAGCTGGCGGTTCCAGCCCCTTTGCAAATTCTTACTAAGTGGGAGCATGGACGGCTCCCACTGCTGCACATGTAGTGGGACTGTGCTCCAGGCGGATGATGGTCACGACCTGTACCCCGCTTTCCTTGGACATGACCACCTACTGGAGGCCCTGTCAGAGAACCCCTGTATGAACTGCAGCTTCATACCTCGTGCTGTGAGGGTGGCTCAGCTGGCCCAGTTTCACCCCGAGCTTGGCAGTGAACTCCCGCCTTCTGGGCAAGAGGCCCCACTTAGGCGCTCAAAGCACCTGGCCGAGGCCACAACCTCTGTGGCCCCTCCTAGAAAGAGGTGAGCCAAGTCTGGTCAGGGTCTCTCCACGAGAGTTGTGCAACTATCTGCAGAAATGGCAGAGATGAAGTCCCTTTTTCAAGCACACCAACCAGGGGCCAAGCCAGGGGCAGCAACCAGACTCTCCTCCCCACACATGCATGAGCTGGCTGTGGAGGAGCTGCCTCTGCCTCTCACTTTCTAGGTGAGGAGGAACAGTCATCTCACATGTCAGAGACTGGTTCATTTTCTTCATCCCAAACCGCAGATAGTAAGTCAGGTGACGACTCCATGTAAGACGTCATGTGTATGGCCTTGAGACAACTGAAGCTGAAGATCCCACAACCAGAGGAGTCCATCCCTGAAAGTGCCTTCTTCAGGTGCAGATGGGCCCCTCCTCCCTTTTCCAACCCTCCATCGGAAGAGTACTTGTGGGAGTTACATGACTGTTGGCGGGACCCAAAACTCTTTGCGCACCTCTCGGCGGATTGCCGAGCGTTGGCAGCCATGCGTGAGCCGGCTTCGTCGGGTCTGGACTGCATGCTCAAATCTGCTGTTGCCTCGTTCATCATGTCACCAGAGGAGGCTCTGCACAGGGAGGTTCGGTGCCCACGATCTCAGTGTTGTGTCACATATGAGTTCCTCTGGAGAGCTTATCAAGCCGTGCTGGCTGCCTCGGCAATTCCATGGTACACCTTATGTTTGCCCTTTCCGCATCCCTTCAGGGCACTAGTGGTGTGACAGCGGCAATGAGATTTAGTAATGCAGCGCTTCAAGCCTTTGCACTGATGACGCGGGATCTTAGGCGCGTGATGTCCATCTTGGTTCAGGCTTATGGAAAGGTCTGGTTGGCACAGTGAGTTCTGTCTGAGCCAACTCATAGAGCCCTCCGTGATGTCCCAGTAGTGCCGGGGGAGGTGTTTGGTTTGGCTGCCTTGGAAGTGCTGGAACGAACCATCCAGGCACGACAGACAAGGCAGCAACTTTCAAGCCTTAGCAGGATGATGCCCCCTCCACCTGCTCTGCATCTAAGGTACCCGTTGGCTGAGCTGAGTATTCAGCCAGCACCTCGGGGTTGTGATCGCCCAAGGGGTCTTTACCCTTGTGAAGGTCAGCACAAACCCAACTGGGGCTTGTGTGGGTCCGTCCACCAACCGGCTGTGCGGGTTCAGATCAGGGACGCCGGCTACCCCCCCCCCCCCCCATGGCCCTTAGAAGCCGTGGAGGGAGACTGTAATGCCACCAGGCTGACCGGTGGATATTTTTCCCACCAGCAGCTCAGTTACGGGGCTGCTCATGCCATGGACCCATGGGTAGTTGCCACTCTAGCCCATGGTTATTGGCTACAGTTCTGATGGTGGCCTCACATGTCACGCCAGGTCAAAATGACTGTAATTACTGACCTGGTGAAGGTTTGAGCACTAGACCAGGAGCTTTCCACCCTCCTGGCCAAGGGTGCAATTGAAACAGTGGACCTTCAGCAACAGCCCAGATGCTACTACTCAAATTACTTCCTTGTTCAAAAGAGGACGGGTGGGTTTTGTCCCATTTTAGATCTGAGGGGACTCAACCAGTACCTAAGGGTGCTGCCCTTCCACATGCTCACGACAGCAGAGGTCCTTCAGGCGGTCAGGGAGGGAGAGTGGTTCACATATATAGATTTGAAGGATGCCTATTTTGATGTGCCTATTGCGGCAGAACATCGCTGCTTTCTCAGGTTTGCCTATCGGGGTCGCCACTGGCAGCTTTGTGTGCTCCCATTCAGACTCTCCCTTTCCCCGAGGGTGTTCACTCAGTGTGTGATGGCAGCCCTCTCTCCCCTGCAGGCCTATAGGGTAAAGGTTCTGACATACTTAGGCAATTCTTTTCTCTGTGCCCCGTCTCGGGCCTGTGCCTTTTGCAACATGAATCGCCTGCTTGCTCATGTGTCCCAGTTGGGCCTCAATCTTGACCTGGAGAATAGCTGCCTGATTCTTTCACAGATGATCACCTTTCTTGTAGTGGTTCTAGATTCACCTTCCATGAGAGCTCGCCCATCTGTTCAAAGGGTGGGTGACATACTCCAATTGCTCAGTCGGTTCAGGTTGGACAGGCAGTTCCCCTACGTTACCTTCTTATGACCACTAGGCAAACTGACCTCAGTTACTCAGGTGGTACCCTTATACCTGCTGTCACTTTGCCCCTTGCAGAGGTGGCTCAAACAGTTTTTGCCTGGATTCCAGGCTATACAGGCATTGCAAGTTCGCAGTGACATGGCCATGTCTTCATGTCAAGACTCCTTGGAGGAATGAAGATTATCTGTCCAAGGGTGTCCCCATGGTAGTGGTAGTGTGTTGCAGAGAAGTGGTCAGGACAGATGCCAGCTCCAGGGGATGGGGTGCTGTGTGGCGACACAGAGCAGTTCAGGGCTGCTGGGGTGAAAGGGACTGCTCCAGGCATATAAATGTGCTGGAGCTGCAGATGGTGTATTTGGCACTCAGGCACTTCCTGTCCCACCTGGAATTGGGGCATGTCCTTGTTCGGTCAGACAACACCTCTGCTGGTCTACCACATCAACCACCAGGGGGGCACCAGGTCACCACAGCTTCTCAAAGTGTCCAAGGAGCTCCTGAAATGGGCCTCCCCTCATCTGTCCACCTTGCAAGTGGCATACTTACCAGGGCGACACACTCAGGTCTCAGAATTTCTCCCTCTGCCAAGGATCTGCTCTGGGAGAGTGGTCCCTCCACAGCAACATAGTGCGGATGATCTGGGACCGTTTTGATCAAGTAGAGATGGACCTGTTTGTGACAAAGGAGTCAACTCAGTGTCCCCTATGGTACTCCCTTACGGGGGCATCGGGTGCGCTGGGCCAGGATGCATTGGTTCATCCTTGGCCAAGGGTCCTTCTATTTGCCTTTCCACCCCTTTCTCTGATTTGGCCAACCCTTCACAGAGTCCTAGAGGAAGGCCACACTGGTAGCCCCATATTGGCCAGCACAACCATGGTTCCCACTGCTATGGAGTCTGTCAGGATGTCCCATGGCATCTTCTGACCAGGAGGGACTTGCTGTCTCAGCTGGGGGGACTGCTATGGCACCCCAATCCTAAACATCTTTGGCTGTGGGTGTGGTCACTGCAAGGCCAGGACAGCAGCTGACAGGAGTTTCGAGCCCCGTCGGACGCACCATCTTGGATGCCAAGACACCCTCTATTCATCAGCAGTACGATAACAGGCAGCATCTGTTTTCCCAATGGTGTTCTGATCACAATGAGGATCCAGTCTCCTGTACAGTACCTACCATTCTGGAGTTTCTCCAGTCTCTCCTTGGTAAGGGTCACTCTCCTTCGACACTTAAGGTCTATGTAGCGGCAATATCATCTAATCACAGTGGCATCAATGGGCGTATGTTTGGAAGCCATGATCTAGTCTCTCTTCTCTGCCTGGTGCCCATAGGTTAAACCCGCCGACAGCTACACGAGCACCAAGTTGGGACCTGCCTTTGGTTCTCGATGCTCTGTGCCACCCTCTGTTTGAGCCTCTGATGTAGGTGGATCTCAAGTGGCTTTCATGTAAGATGGCCTTTCTGCTGACTGTTGCCTCAGCAAAGAGAGTTGGTGAGCTACGTGCTCTCTCAGTCAGCCCCTCATGTCTCAGGTGGGGCCCTGATGTTACCTTGTGGCCGAATACTGCATTTGTGCCAAAGGTGTTGTCTCACTCTTACTGTAACCAACCGTTACGGCTGGCACGTTTTCAGCCTATGCCTGTCGAGGAGTCTAGACTATTGTGCCCAGTGAGAGCACTGGAGGCATACGTTGCAACTACTGCCGTTATATGATGCTCAGACCAACTGTCTGTGTCTTAAGGAGGTCCTAGGTTAGGCTATCCTCTTTCCAAGCAGCACCTCTCCCACTGGATCGTGTATGTCCTCTGCCACTCCTATGCAGCAGGGCATGGCCCCCTGCCGGTCGGCATGAAGGCACATTCTACCAGGAGCGTGTCTGCTTCCTGGGCTGCCCTGAGAGGGGTTCTGCTGGAAGCAATATGAGCTGCCACATCATGGGCTTCCCAAGCACGTTCACCAGATTCTACAGGGTAAACGTGGCCACCCCTCATTCCCTGGGCCAAGTTCTTCTGCAAGGGTGCTCTGGGCCTTCTAGTGAGGTAGGTGCTCAGGATTCCTTGTGACATCGTTGGTATTCGTCATTCAGTGCTTTCAGCACCACCCTCTGGTGGCCAGGAGGGATGAAATAGAATGAAGGTTACATTCTATGAATCCCGGATGACCGCCAGAGCTTCCGTCACTCAGAATTAGGGCTTTAACAGACTACTCGAGTAATCAACACATCGATTCCTAGGACATCTATCGAGTTTTTTAATTTCACATCGAGGATTCGTAGTGATGTCATCACATCGCAGTTACAGAACAGAAAATGAATCAACTTCCTGTTTGGAGCGCATTGCAAACCGGTGTTACACCAAATTCTGTGACCACCGTATATTGTGACCTTAGAGGGCGGTGTTGTATGCACTGTTGCAGGTCACAGAATATAGTGTAACACCGGGTCCAATCGACCGAACCAGAACCAGCTTCCACTGACCTTGTTTCATAAACAAAAAGCAAAAAAATATGAATCTCTAAACCTATTAAAAAAAAAAAACTATACACATAATTATCTCTAAAGCTAAACCTAATGCGCAGTCAACCGTCCCACTGTTTTTGGTTTCGATTTTGACGTGCCGCACATTTCTTTCACATTTGCAGCTTAGTAATAATAACTAATAGTTTAGGTTTTCCTGTGATTTATCTGCAATATGATAAATGGTAGTCCAGCATAATGTACACTCCCAATGTTTTGTTGGTCTTTTTTGTTGTTGTTGTAAATATTAAATGACGTTTTTTTGGGGGGGGGTTTTTTTTGGCTTTTTTTATTTTTATTTTTTGCATCTTAAGATCCTATGACATCATCAACTACTCGAGTTCTACTCGAGCTTTATTATATTAATGTCGAGTTTAAAAATTATGTACTCTTTCAACCTCTACTCAGAATCCTTGCTTTCTGCAAGAAGATTCAGTAGGATCAGAGCCGCGGATGACGCCAGGCTATATAGCCTCTGATTGGTCATCCGTGTCACACATGTGACTTTTTTGATATTGTTACTTGAACAGCGCATGCGCAAAGGGAGTATTCAGTTCTTTCAGCACCTCTCTCTGGCGGTCATCCGGGATTCATAGAACTGTGATTATATATGTAACCTTCGTTTTTCCATTCAAGAAAGCCCAGTAATTTTATTAAAACCAGGTTTTAAGAAGATAACCAAAAGTTGGAAGGCTACAATACATTTACAAGCAATGGGTGTAAAAATCTGAACATTTTCTAATGTTTTACTCACTTTTCCATTTACAATTTTAAAGTAAACTGACTCTAAATCTTTTGAAGCACCTTTTTTGCTCACTAGCAGCACAAATATAAAAATATATTTTTGAATCCCCCTGCCTATGAAAACTAAAAACTGCTGAAGTGAATGAAAATACAGAAATGCTTCAAGTCTTGCCTGTTTTTCCTCATATTGCAGTGGAATGGACATCTTCCCGACAGTTCTGTCTTTGGCTGGAGTGACTCCCCCTTCAGACAGACGTTATGATGGCATCGATGCCACAAATATTGTCCTGCAGCGTGAACACACTGGTCGTGAGGTACAATTTTTTTTTTTTTATGTAACTTTGTTCCAGCAGGTGCTGTAAGCTGAGGTCACTGTCTTTTTCCTCGCAGTTTCTCTTCCACCCTAACAGTGGTGCAGCAGGGGTGTTTGGGGACCTGCAAACTATTCGAGCAGGAAAATACAAGGCTTTCTACATCACAGGTGCTGCCCATACACAAATGATTTAAAATTACTTTGCAGTTCAAAGTTTTTGGTTTAACTAACCTAATTCAGTTCTTTTTTTTCTTTTAAAGCATATCTTGTTGTTTTATCCCTGCAGTGAACGTCATCATGTTGGCACTAACTGGTGATATTTTAGTGTAGGGCAAATCAAAAGTGAAAAAAAAAAAAAAGGGAATCAAATCAAATCAATCAAAAGGGAAAATCAATCAAAAGGGAAAAAAAAAACCTTGCTAGTTTTAAGATATATCCCATAGACATTTAAAATGAAAAGTGTAGCACCACTTTAAAGAATGCATATTGCCCTTCGCTTTTCATGCCAGTTTTCAACTAGCAGCATCAAAAGGGACAGCATTATAGGCATTTTGGTAAAAGCTTAAAAACGATGTGCACAATCTTGCAATAAACATGATCTTGCACAAACTGTTAGCGCTCACAGAATGTGCTGAGGATGTCTCTCAGCTTACTACACCACATTTCAGCTCACTTTCTGTAAATTTGACTGTGCTATAGTCATTTTTGTGTTGGTGGAGCTTGATTAGCTGTAGCTTGAATCTTGAATCAGATTGACTTTAAACTGTGAACGGCTGTACTTTCTGAAAGTTTCATTAAAATCTGTCCAATGGTTCAATATTTTTGCTAAAAACAGGGTTCACGCCATTAAGTTAATAGCAAAGTTTTAAACAAAGATAACTTTATTTATAAAGCACTTTAAAAACAACACTGTTGGCCAGCTCAGAATGTGTTGAGGATCAGTCTCAGCTACAATCACACAAAATTTCAGCTGAATATCTTTAAAATTGACTCAATTAAAGCCATTTTAGTGTTTGCTAAGGATGATTAGCGTAGCTGTGGTGGCCATCTTGAATTATTGGTCTCACCCCAAAAGTTCATCAGGTATAGATGTACATCAAATGATTACTATTTCAGAGTTTCATTAAAATTCATCCAATGGTTTAAGAGATATTTTGTTAACACTAAAACACATACGAGCAAAAATATTATTTCCCACTTCTTGTCTTCTGTCAGCACATACACCTACTTCTTAAACTTTAGAGAGGCAAATATTTTAGGAATTGTGTTTCTCCTGACAGGTGCAGCAGAAGCCTGTGGTGGTGGAACAGGAAAGCAGCAGCTCCACAACCCACCTCTGATATTTGATCTGGAACGTGAGGAGGCCGAGGAATCACCCCTGCAGTTTGACACACCTGAGTATGAGGCTGTCGTACAAAGAGTTGCCCGCAAAAGGGAGGAACTATTATGGGACATTGCTACTGACAAGTCAGTGTCCACAGCAGACTACAGCACAGATGAGTCAGCAGCACCCTGCTGTGATCCATCACACACCATCTGTCGGTGTCACCCAACGTCACAGGAAGACTGAGACGTGCACAAAACACTGATAAAACCCTCAAAGATAGGCAGACATGTGGAGACAGATGGTTAGTGTGGAAAGGGTTGTTGTAAGGTTCAAAGTCCAGATGTGGCAGATGTGCAAACAAGTGGCTGAACTTTGGTCAGTTTTTAAGTGGTAGCTTCTGTAACTCTTTGTGAGATCAATTATTTGTTAAAAAAAAAGGTGGCGGTGGTGGTGTAAACACTGTTAAAAACGTTACAAGGAAATATGCTTCCAGGGATGGGAGAGATATCAGACTATTCATTAAATATGTACATGACATAAATTGTACAAATTTTAAAAGTCAAAGTGAGCCAGCTGAAGGGTTGCATAACTTTCAGGTTTATTGGATCTTGATTTAAATGTCCAGAACCAAACAGCTCAGTCCAGTTTAAGGGGTGTCCTAATGGTGCCATCTTTTGGCAAATCACGTGTAATTACCAGGTTATCTCTATACGTATATAATTTTTTTTATATACAGTGCACTACACATACAGTACAAATCCTCAACATATAACACATGGTAAGTCTATGTGTTTTAATTAAAATATTTTGCAAAACAATACAGAATACATTATTGTAAAAATAAGTATGAGATACACGTTGACATATTCCGCATCATGTTGTAAATAAAAAGGTCTTCAGAATCTCACAGAAATTCAATGATTAACTTTGCAAAGTGCAGCTCGTCACCAAAGTTTTTCACATTTAGATTTTGACCATTTTTCCTGACATAGTTGACTCTTCCAAATATATTAGGCTACGTTTGTGGCTTTGGAGGTGTTTTAGTCTCTTTTGTTAGTATCAAAGCAGCATCAGCAAGTAATAGAATGCATCTGTCACATCATGATTTAAATAGTGTTTTACTCACTGTTTTTTGTTATTCATGAGGAAACTACCACACCTATGTGGAGGTATAACACATTTAATGCCCATTGAGAAGTTCATGGGTCTGATGTGCAGAAAGACCTTGTTGATTAATCTTTAGCTGCTTAGAAAACATGAACTGTGCTTTTAGCTTCATCGGGGATCCCCCCTCCCTCCATTGTATTTGGCTTGAAGATAGGCTGCTAAAATAAAATCAGGTTTGAACAACTTTCTAGAAATTTCGACCCCTGAATAAAAGCAGCCAGACAAGTCATTTCTCCACCACTCGGGTATCGTCAGTCTTTTTGTAATACTACTTATTCATATAGTTGTTCGTACTGTAATGCATATGGATTATACAGCAATGTTCGAACATTTGTAAACCTTATTTTTTGTTTCAAGCAAATCAGATCCCCCCACCCACCCAATTAAACAAGTGAGAGGTAAATTTTCCATTTAGGTCCTTTTATCTGGCTGGGGAAAAGATCCCGTTTTATTTATCCATGTGTAGAAAAAACACAAGCAGTTAATTTAATGAAATTCTAATACTCGTAAAATTTAAGCCATGGGCGTCCTCTTCTTTCTGTTGTGTTCAACATTCTTATTCAGCATTGCAAGTTTTATGAGTATGCTCCGTGTCTTGTTTCATGTTTTTGGTGTTTTTTATGGTTGTACTTTAGCACCACAAACAGGCCTGGCAGAGATACTACAGTGTTTTGAGTCGTTTAAGAGTTTGGATGTGGAAACAGTGCTGTGTTTACGAGAGAATTATTAGAAATGGTAAGAAGATCAGTTTGGAAAACTGTGTTTCTGTGTGGACAAGGGTTACGGTAAGTTTATGTGACAAACCAAACCAAGGCTTGGAAGTCTTAAAGAAAAATGCATGAATTCTCTTTAAAAAAATACCAAAAGCAAAGATTCAAGCATGTTTCTAGCCACAAATGGAAAATATTGGACCATGCACTGTGAAGTTCAAGAGATATGTTTTCATGCCACCCCAAAAAAAGAAAAGAAAATCAGAAATGCATAAAGTTCTAAAAGTTTCCCATCATCATCATAAACCAAACAAGATAACTTCAGTAACAGTAATGGAAATTTGCTGTCAAGGTTTCGGTTCTATGTGCATTTGTTTCTTGCAAACGTCGAACACTGCTGGTGCTCGCATCGTATAGGAATTGACAGTAGGGCATTTTAGACAGCTTTTCAAGTCTGTCTATGCCTAACGCTAACGTTCTGCATCTATTTTTTTCAACTGAGTGGACCCTTCATTACGTTTTAGGTTTTTTTTCTCAGATTCCTGTGAGAAAGTGAGGGGTAACGCAGAACACCAAAAACCAAACACCAAGAAGGAATACTTGTGAAGATTTGATCCAAAGGTCAGCAGGGAAAACTTCTGAGATGGCAAATGTGCTGAAAAGTTTCAACTCAGGAATATTTCTGTCCAGTCCTTCTGTTTAAAACAAGAACCTATTTCTGTGCGACGGGCTCTTGGGAAGCGAGGAGATTTGATTAATTACTCTGATTGCCAACTGGAGGGAACTCGTTCTCATCATCCAGACAAATGGGGCCCTCTGCAAATTCGTGCTCGGGGATGACTTCACCTTTCTGGGCTCCACCGTCTTCAGAATAGCCTGGAAAGACACAACAATGCAGAAGATATATTTTAAAAAGTTAGTATCACTTCTTAGACTTTGGTTAAATACAGCATGAATGCATAGCAACGCAGCCATGGGGTTTAAATGTGGATCATCTTATGTTGAAAGAGAACAGAGCTTTGGCCAAATCTCAAAAATAACGTTATATCGATTTCACACGGTGTGGCTGAATGCGTCTCAGCTATTACCACGCCAAATTTTAGCTCAGTATGTGTACAATGGACTGAAATGTAGTCATTTGTGCTGGAAAAGATTGAATTGGATTGACTCCAAAACTTAATCAGCTATAGATGCACGTCCAATGATACATTTGTCAAGTAGTTCATGTGATGTTCGGCGTATTGCTTTTATGCAATTAGTACTTAACATATTTTTAGTTAATGTTTTCCTTAGTTCATATCTTAGATCTTATGACTGTTTTCCTTTTACATTTTATTGTTGGATGTAACTGGGACCCTGTGTACATAATTTCATTCCAACACATATACCACATGGGGTGCGAACAACAATAAAGAAACTCTGACTCTGATATTTTGCTAAAACAACAGAAAAACGCACACAAATACAGACACTAGCAAAATTATTTCAGCTTTCAGCAGCAGATGGTAAAACCTGACCAAAAACAGCATTTTTGACTCAACAAGATGATCCCCAAGGAGCCATTAGGCAAAAACTTGGAATGTCGGTGCGCAGTGCTTTCTTAAAGGAATGTAGAACACACTAGATCCCATGCAATAAAGTCAGAGTCAGAGAGTCAATCGCTATGTGTACATGTGCAAAATTCTTTGACCAGATTGAAATGTTTTCAGATTAAATAATTCAAATGTATTGTTTACATGGGCACAATCCATTCATGATGAGCGTTTACATGCAGCGGGCTTTTTTCTGAACAGAAGTACTGACGTGCAGAGCGATAAACTCTGCTTAAAAAAAAAAAAAAAACTACAGAAGAAGTTCTACTT
This sequence comes from Hypsolebias longignatus, assembly GCA_031762435.1. Classification (NCBI taxonomy): domain Eukaryota; kingdom Metazoa; phylum Chordata; class Actinopteri; order Cyprinodontiformes; family Rivulidae; genus Hypsolebias; species Hypsolebias longignatus. The sequence goes on from JARVGV010000527.1 coordinate 11,383,869, forward strand.
CCGGTTTACTTCCGGGATGAACGTAAACAAATCTGAGCCCCCAAAATGGGCCCGCGACAGGTTTTAATGCGGGAGACGTTACTGCACTCCCTGACTGAGCTACAGCTAAAACAGATCATTTTGAGCTCTTTCAAAGTTTCTAGTAGAAATGTTGTGTCACTCACCGACCAGTTTTGCTTCCCCGACATGCTAATATTATTAGCATTAGCCAGGCGGAAATGACATTGGTCGCTCATGCGCAGTCAGGTCAGTTTTTCACGGTCAGAAAAAAATGAACACATTAAGCGTTTACATGAACACCGTTTGGATTATGAATCGGCACAAACCACCCGTTTCGTTCTGATTACAAATTATTTCAGATTGAGCTGAATACACAAAAAATAATCAGAATGGGGCGTTTACATGATGCGTTTTTATTCCAAATGGCCGTTTAATCCAATTACTTATGTCCATGTAAACATAGATAGACTTATTTGTCATACACACCACATGTGGTGGAACAAGAATATGTACACAGGGTCCTAGTTACAGTACATCCAAAAATAAAATGTAAAAGAAAAACAGTAATAAGATTTAAGATATGAACTAAGAAAAACAACTAAAAATACACTAAGCTCTAATAGCATAAAAACAATCGAACAGCAGCACGAACATGAGTCTGCGTGAGCAGATGAGCACTGATAAACACAGCAACATGAAACAGATCAGCAGCAACATGAAACAGATCAGCAGGATAAAACAGATCAGCAGCAACATGAAACAGATCAGCAGCATGAAACAGATCAGCAGCAACATGATGTGATTTTTTTCAGAGTGATTATCCTGGTTAGATGTTCAGGAGTCTAACAGCCTCAAAAAGCCTCAAAAACAGCCATATAAAAGCAAGAGATGAGCAACAAATGAGTCATGTCCTTAAATTAGGAAAAAAACAAAACGTCTAGAACTAGACAGAAACTGAGAGAAGTTGTAAATTTTTACGTACAGCATTTACTATTCGTAAACATCTTTCTCGAGTCCCTTCGATTTGTAAAACTGACTGAAAATGTCTTTCTTAAGGAAGAAATTCAACTAGAAGGGTTAAAATAAGTTAAAACACACAAGACCTGGACAAGTCAAAATCAAAGTCAACACACTTTTTAAAGGATCTTTGGTTTAAATCATTGTCCATGTCTGCAGAAGAGGTCAGCAGAGAACAAGAGTGAGTCTCGAACTCTGAACTGCACAACTATTCAATGGCTTTATGCTGTACTTTTCATGTATGTTTGCACATTTCAGTAAACTGCGCCTGTTTTCTATTTTTCTTGCAACACATAAGGAACTGAATGGTGAAAAAAGGTTTTTATACCTGTTAGTATCTGTAAACGTCGATAAAGCTAAAATTACTCACCTCAAAAAGTCAGAACTATTAGTTTATCTATAAAATTAAACATTAAGAATACAGTATAATGGTTTTAAAAGTAGACTACCTTTACATTCAGTGCAGATTAAATGTAAATATTGTGTAATGTAAATGTATACATTACCCATGAGTGTAGTGGAGGAGGGCGGGGTTGAAGGGAGAGCCACAGTGGCAGCATATGATTGGCTGGCTGGTTGTGGAGGTGCATCTTCTTGGTTCTCCTCTACCTTCTCATCTTCCTGCTCCTCTGTAGAGTCAAAGAGTCTGTAGGAACAGAACCAGAAATGTTCAAAACACTTGAAAAATGTTTACACACAGAGTAAAATTAAGTAATTCAGAACTGCAATAAACTGGATTCTTGCATAGTTGAAATCTACTGGGAAGAAAATGCAACTACCGGTATTTACAATCCCGATTCTGAAAATGTTGTGACGTCATGTAAAATTGTACAATCTTTTTGATTTTGCTTTTAAAGGCAGAAACACATGTATGAAAACTTGGGATAGGGCCATGTTTGCTACTGTGAAGCATCCCCTCTTTTTTCAGTAAACATCTAGGAACTGAGGAGACCAGCTGCTGGAGTATACGGAGGGGAATGTCTCGTTTTTATCTGATGTAGGATTTAAGTTGTACCTGGTCTTCTTTGCTGGATCTTTTTCTTTCTTTTTCCTTAAAATGTTTTTAACTTGTGAGAGGTTTGGACTGCAGGCAGGACAGTTCAGCATCTGGACTCTTCTACTACGAAGCCATGCTGATGTGATGGATGCAGTTTGTTGTTTAGCATTGTTCTACTGAAACATATAAGGCCTTCCATGGAAAAGACTTCATTTGGATGAAAGCATATTATAGTCTAAATCTTGTATATTATTTTCTGCATTGATGTTGCCTTTCCAGATGTGTAAGCTGCCCATGCAATAGGCACTAATGCACCCCTAGACTATCAGAGAGGCAGACTTTTAAACTGTCTGCTGATAACAGGCTAATATTCCCTCTCCTCTGTAGTATGTAAACTTGGCATCTGTAGTTTAAAAAAAAAATTAAAAATCCCAAATTTTCCAACCACAAAATGATTTTCCACTTAGTCCATTTTAAATGAGCATTGGCTCAGAGAAGATGATATTCACATACGGCTTCTTTGCATGATCGATTTGATTTGTGGATGACACACTGAACTGTGTTTACAGACAGTAATTTGTGGAAGTGTTCCTGAGTTCATGCAGTGATGTCCAGAAAAGAGTCAGATCTGGTTTTATTGCAGTGGCCTCTGAGGGTCCAAAGGTCAAAATCCAATATTGACTTTCAGCCTTTTTATTTGATCACAGATTTCTCCAGACTCTTGAAACCTTTTGACAGTATCATAAACTGAAAATGATGAGATATTCTGAAAGTGTTCCACTAATTTTAGACTGTTTTTGGCACACTGGTGAACCTCAGCCCATCGTTTCTTCTGAGAACTCCAGTCTCTAAAATTAATTTTTATAACCAGTTCTCTCACTGAGCTGATGTTTATCTAAATCAAGTTTCAGTAAACAACACAGCACATTGACTGCTTCACTGAAGGATTTTAATGATGTTGTTGAAGTACTGGATGCTGAGGACAACTACTTTATTTAGACCTGTCTAAAGCTTTTGACACTGTGGACCATGACATCTTATGCCATACGCTCTCAGACACTGGTTTCTCAGACCACACTAACGACTGGTTCTCTAATTACCTTTCCAATCAAAGGCAATGTCTTCAACAAAATTATACTTCTTCCAGTTGTTTAACTGTCAATAATGATGTACCACAAGGCTCAGTCTTAGGACCCACCCTCTTCACAATCTACATAAATAATGTAGGTCAAACAATCCCTGATGCATCCTTACATTTCTATGCTGATGACACAGTTGCTTATTGTCGAGCTCAATCAGTTGCTAATGTTTTCCAGCTTTTACAGTCTGCATTCAACATCATCCAGTCAGATTTGTTCTGTCTCAAACTGGTGCTAAATGTTGATTAAACCAATGTTTTCATACAGGAAGTCGGTACCAGCAGTCTTTCCTTCTATCTCATCTATGAAAGGTGTTCCTATTGAGTTGGCTGATTCTTACAAATACTTGGGAATCTTGATCGATGCACATCTCTCTTTTAAGCCTCATGTTGAAAACTTGGTAAAGAAACTGAAAGTAAAACCAGGTTGCTTTTTCAGAAATTGATCCTGTTTAACTCTGAATGCTAGGAAACACCTTGTAACTGCTACGGTACTTTCCTTCCCTCCATTGACTATGGTGACATCATTTACATGAACGCTCCTGCAAGCACCCTGCGGATGTTGGACACTGTCTATAATGGAGCGCTAAGATTCATAATTGGCTGTAGCTACCATAACCATCACTGCGCCCTGTATTCATTGGTCATTTGGTCATCAATAACTTCATGCAGACTCTCTCACTTGTACATTTTCATATTTAAATCACTTCTTGGTCTGTTGCCTTCACATGTCTCCTTCTACCTGTCACATCGTCATTGCAGCTACAGTGTGAGCTCCCAAGACATCATTACCTGCAGTTTCCCATCAGTGCAGGCCAAATTTGGCAAAAGGACCTTCTCTTACTCTGCTCCTGTTTCCTGGAACACCTTACAAAAAAAAATCTGAAGCTCTCAAACTTGAACTCCCTAAAGGATTTTAAACTACTGTTAAGTTCAATGCAAAAACCAATGCAGACATGTTCCTGTTTTTAGTACGGTACTTTACACCATTTTATAATGTAGCTTGTTTTTTGTTTGTTTCGTATCACTTCTTTTATATACTTTTCATTTGATATGGTTTCATATGGATGTTTATTTTACCTCATTTATGGTTTTTGTTTAAAACTGGCCTCTCTTGTAAATGAGTCCTTGTGGCTCAATGAGACTAACCTGTATAAATAAAGGTTGAATGGATCCAAATTAGTTGTAAACTGCTCCTCAAGCTGTTTGTCCTACTTACTTTTACAGATTTTTGTTGTCCCTTTCCAAACAATTTTAAGATGTGTTGTCACTATAAAATTTAAAAAATGATCCTATATTTTCAGAAAATTGAGCATTTTCCTAGTTTAAACATATGATATACAGTATTTATTGTGGTCTAAAACCAATATGCAGATATGATAAGCAATGCATTTTATTTTTATTTACATTTTACATAACAGTCCAACTTTTTGGGAACTTTTATTTGAAACATATTTTAATTAAAACGCTTAAAGCTGTTATTCCAAAATTAGCAGTTTTTGGTGTAAATTTGAACACATGCACACACCTGTGTTTTTGAACAAGGACACACTCGCCTCCATCCTGGGGATCCACATTATAGATGTAAAGGAAGCCCTCTGAGGATGCAACCAGCAGACGAGAAAGCTTCTGAATCCTGACAGAAAAAAATCACGTACGAGATGAGAACAAAAACTGCACCGGTCCACTTTATTGAAATCCACCGTCCAGCTGATTTCTTACGTGGCCAGTGCGCAAATGTTCTTCAAGCCAATCATGTTGAGTCGCACAGTTGCAAACGCTCTGTCCTGGTGCATCATGTCGGACACGTGGGTGGGTAAGTAAGTGCTGGCAGCCGTGAACATTTTACCCACGTATGCCGACCACGTAGGCGACTGCTCGTCTTGACTGGATGGAAACAAGAATTGCTGTAACATGTAAATATGACAATTACCACAATTAAATAATTTCTAACTAGAGAAGTTTAATAAGTAAGCAACTTCTCTTCTGAAGAGGTTTGTAAAGAAGAGCTGGTGAGAAGTTGTCATTTTAGCCAATCAAGCACAATGCAATGAATAGTTTGGAGTTATGTTGACAATAAAAACTGTTTGTCATTGCTTGCCACAGATAATGTTTTTACCTGTACTGTATTCATTTGTCGATCTGTTAGCAAAGTAGCCCAAGAACCACAGACTGGATTTTGATTAAACAAAGTAAATGATGAATGCACATCTGCAACAGATTAAGTTTTGAAGTCAATCTAATTAAAAATGGCTGCCACTGCTTTACCTTAACCAACACAAAAATGGTTATAATATAATTCAATTAATTTACTCAATTTTATGGATACAGAGCTAAAATTTGGTGTCTATTTAATAGTCATTCCTAACAGATATTCATATCTAATCAACGTTAGATATGGTCAAAACGATGATTAATTTTAGTGTTTCTTAACAAAAGATGAGCCAAGTCTAAAAATCTGGCATGAAAGGGAAAAAATAAAATACAAAGTCCTTCAAGGAATTACATGTATTGGTTTTTTTTTTATTTTATTTACAAGACTGAATTTATGTAAGGAGTCAAAGGAGAGGTCAAACAGGAAATTAAATCATCTCTCCAACAAAGTTCAGTCAGGTCATCTGGACATTTTATTTATTTATTTATTTTAATAAGTTTTGTCCTTCAGTCCGAAGAGCCACAAACAAACTCAGTCCCACAAACAGCACACTGCACCAACCAGTTTGATGGTGATAAGATGGTTTCTGGGGCCCACCCTCTCCCCCGTCAACTCCTCTGAGGCAGCCATAGCCAAAGTGGTTCAAAACAAAGTTTTGATAAAGTTAGAGACGGGGGAGAGATAGAGCCCCAGAAACCACCTTATCACCATCAAACTTGTTGGTCCACTAAGGGAGGGTGCTCCTTGTGGGACTGAGTTTGTTTGTGGCTCCTCGGACTGATGAAGTTCTTTGGATGAAGGACAAAACATCTTTAAAAAAAAAAAAAAGAAAGAAAGAAACTTTCCAGATGACCTGAGTGAACTTTGTAGGACTTTTTACCTGGATGAACTTTAACGTTTTGAATAAGTCCTCTCTCTACAACAGGCTGATCTTCTGAGCTTAAGCTTGACTTACAAACCTAATTCTAGCAAACCTTGTCGGTTTTTGCAGCACTTGACACCAAAGCAGTGCTGCAATAAGCAAACACACCAAATACCTGGATGAGTTTACTTAAACAAATAATTGTCCTGGCTGCTAACATCATGGGATATTCCTGGAGTAAATCATGTCAACAAGTCCTGTCAGCTGACCACTCGTATGGACATTTATCACAAAGATAAAATATCTCTGACTCATCTAAATTTTATTTCAGGTGTCTCAAACCCATTTCAAAGTCCTCTCAATTTTGTTGTGGGCCTCTTAAAGCCTTCTCAGTTTGGTTTCTATAAATTCTAAAGTATTGTAGTTTGACGTCTGTATGGGAGCACTCGTGTGACAGAACACATCCAAGACTACAGCAATGAATGTCCAGCTTCAAACAAAGAACATGTTAATGGTCATTAATGTATTATTAAAAACTGGTTCGGATCTGTCTTTACTTCAAGAGGAACTAAACCCAAAATTAACTTTTTTTAACTGATAAACTCCCTATAATGTGTGTAAAATGTTGTTTGCACTATGTCTGTG